>CACVCL010028221.1:0-111537 GCA_902729485.2 Mus minutoides
AAATGGGCTTCTACAGAGAACACATTCTTATCTAGGGTATTCAAATTCTAGGGGTAAACACGGAATAGCAACAGAGAGAGGAGAGCTGTCTGCAAGCCTTGTGTGCTAGAACTTGACTTTGCTGCTCAGCCTCAGCTTTTTTTTTTTTTTTTTTTTTTTTTCCTGAAGAGTACATTCTGGCTTGCTTGCTTTAACTAGCTGCCTGACCTATGACCAGTCTCATGTGAATTCTTCTCTTTGGGGGAAAGAGGAGGACAAGAACTCAGGCTGAAACCAGAAGGAGCTGGTTTCCTCTTCAACATCAGCATAAGCTCCTTTGGAGTGCTGGAATCATTTTCTGTTTGCAGATAAATCCTCATTTCTGGAATCAGCCCTCACTACCCAAATCAATATTTATACTGTTTAACTATTGTAAGCAGTTCATGCCCTTACATTCATGTCATTTTGCATATCTATCACTATGAAAGATAAATTTTAGCGTTGCTTTTCTGAGGCAGTGACATGGGTGTTGTTAGCTTTAATTTAGACGCGGCATGCTTCTGTCTTAGTGCCACCACGCGTTCATGTCTCTTGGTGGATTGCTTTTCATGACTTCCTTTAAACTTGTTACCAAGAGCATTATGAAAAACCAGACTTTTACAGTAGGTTAATTAGTATTTCTGTTACTATGAAGAGGCCGAACATCATTTCACATGACCTTCATAACCTTCTGTTCATGTCTCTTCTCTGTCATTTCCTATGGTTTTCACCTCGGTGTTATCAACCTGATTCATCAGGTCTTTTTATATATTAAGGAAACTGCAAACACTGGCTTTCAGATTAAGGAAATAACTGCCATTTTGTTCATAAATCATTTGGATTTGGGCTTTGTAAACAATGTGATTTTTATTTAGTATAGGTTAAAAACAACACACACATACATATGCAAACTTGTGCGTGCGCGAGTTGCGTGCATGTGCGCGCCCACGCGCGCGCCCCCACACACACACACACACACACACACACACACACACACACATACACACACACACACATTCAGCCAGAGGTTTCTTAATTGATCCTTCAATCAATAGGTAATTGATCTCCTGATTGCATGCAGAATTCTTCTTGTATACTAGTTCTCAGCAATATCTGGATTTATTTTTTAGCTTTCTCTTCTGTTTCATGGTGTCTTATTGTTTGGGGAATGGATGGTACCTTGATATATGTCTTAATATCCGGTTGGAATAGCTTCCCATGAATCATATTCTGAGTATTTATTTTCTTATTTTTATTTGAATTTCAGAATAAGCTTTAAATAATTCATGATTCATTCTTGAGAAACTCTTTTGGCTATCTATTTTTCATGAGTTAAAATGTGTTGCAAATCTTTATCTCCAAGTAGAAAATACATCTTCATATTCTTGTGTAGCATTTGAATATAGTATAACCTGAATATGACATTTTTCTATCCACTATAGGTTTTCTTTCTGCTCTCCATCTATCACTATTTTAGTTTGTGTTCATACCCACAAAACTTGCTGAATTCTGGTTCTGTATTTACTTTCCGTTGTATTATTTTAGGATTTCCCAATAGAGAGAGAATGTTCTATTGAATCCATAGTAATCTCGGCATTTTTTCATCCATTTTAAAATTATCTTTCTTTCTTCTTCAGCTTAAAGGCAATGGCTGGGACTGACAAAATGGTGACAGAGAACAGTAGGACCTGCAGGCATGCTTGCCTTGTCACGATTTTCATGACTTCTCCATTAAACAGGAAGTTTACCCATTCATCTGAGATAGCTAATACTAGCAAGGATGTGGTCTTCTTATTTAACTAGGAGAATGTTTGCTTGTTAGTAAAGGTGATCAATGGATATTAGAAAATGCCTTTCAGTATCAGAGAAGTCATGTTATTCTTTGGCCAATTAATATGTTCTAATGTGACAATTGAACATTGTGACAATTCTCTCAACATTGAAGCAACCCTGAACTCCCAGAGTAAGTGCAACTAAACCACATGACAGTGCTCTCTTGGTGCATTCTTGGATGGTTTTTGGTAATGATTTATTGAGATGTGGGCATCAAGTTTTGACATAGCTGTTATTTGTAAACAGAATTTAGACATCCTTGATCAGTGGTTTGAAAGAGTTTCAATGTCTTTAATAGTTTCATAGAACTCTGGGTTAAGCTGGCAAAGTGAAAATCAGAGTGTGCTTCCTCATGTAGAAAGTCGGTGCCAGAAGTGGCCTAAGGAGGCACAACTCCGAACGGGATTTTGGATCTTGGCCATCGACAACCTGGCTGGCAATAGTAACTCCAGCCCTCCATATGGGGACAGAGATGAGACTCCTCAGTGCATTGCACAGTAACAGTGAGATGATTAAGTTTTTGCAATTGGTGACCTGGGGTATGGTTCTTGTAGAACAGAACACTCTGGCAGGTATAACATGTCAAACCTTTGAGAGGCACAGGGGAAGTAGTAATTATAATGACTATGGAATTGGATGTCACTTGCTACATAAAAATGATGCATGGGGAAATTCAATAAAAGGTTAAAAGAGATTAGTCATCAGTTTATGGAAAGATGTGAAAGTCAGTGGCCCTTCCCTGCCATTGTGTAAAAGAACAATAAAAATCTGAGGAACAGGTACAAGTCTTCCCTTAAAGGATAGCATAGATCCAGAGATGTGGGTGACCTATCAGCTACCTGGACAGTCTGTGGCAATGCCAGGTCCACCTACCATTCTGAAGATGCTATGCTATTTGGGCTAACATAATAAGAACAAGGTAGGGATGTGTGTTTTTGAGGTGGGAGAAATTCAACGAAGATTCCAGAGACTCTCATATCTATGAAATTTGGGGTACCCTGTGATTTGTATACCTGCAGGATATTCTCAAGCACAGACTCCTCACCTTTGTACATTTGGAAAGGAGCCTGATCCCTGGCAAGTCTTTGTGAGATTTTACAAGCTTGTCCAACAGTTCCCAGAGCTCTCAACCACACATATTGGATGACAGGGAAAGATGCCAGTTTCAAGTGGATTCCAATTTAATGGACCCCAGCGGATCCAGGATGCAGACTAAAAACCCAGCTGCTTGGCCCATATGTTCCTTCTAACCTTCAAGCATTAGAGAAACATCTGAGGGCAAACTACACCAGGAGAACCTTACCATCTCTACTAAGAAAATCAACATCTACCTGTAGAAGTCTGATCAAGGCCTGCCTTCTTCACCAGAGTCTTCATTTTCAATAGTCTATATTAACATAGAGATGTGCATACTATGAGAAACAACTTCTTGCACACCCCTCCCTTCTAGGTAGGAAATAAGCCCTGGACAATGGGATTTAACTTAACCATGAGACTGCATGTGCTTAACATGATGTGGGTTCATTACACTCCCAAATGACCAGACTAGGCAGATCCGACACCTAGCTTGAGTAGGACTGAAGCCTCATAAGTGCAATTAGACTTATGTCTAATTGTAAGTAGGGGCAAAAGGAACCGAGAACATGACTGATGTCCTGGCAATAAATCCTCTCCTTCAGCTCCCACCTATGGTGGCAGCACATTTACGTGGGCAGACCATACATGACCAGCAAACACAAAAGAAAAGGGTGGATGTAATAGGCCTACAGAGTAAAATCAAAGGCTCACACATTTGGGTAGTGATCCTGGTCACTTTTTATAAATAGAGACATACCCATGAACACCCCGTACACACACACACACACACACACACACACACACACACACACACACACACTGACACTGATAACACACACATACATACATTGGTACCATACACACTACACCACACACACACACACACACACACACACACCACACAATTCATCAGCAAAGGCAGTAGTTCTATTAAGTTGGTCAGGGTTTTGATATGACAATAGCTTAAAGGTTAAGTATGAGAAGGGTAAACTGGTGTCATGGACTGACAGAATATGCATGCTGTGTTGTTTTCTGTCTTGCACAAAAAACACCTTCCATAGCACAATCACAAAACAAGTGTCACTGCAGACCAGCTCACACCTCAAAGGAAATAAGAAGTCATGTATGACTTAACATCATATTTCAGAGCCAAATATGAGTGACCTTGGGCCTGGAACACAGATTCAGCTTGTTCTTAATGACATGCTTCAAAGTGGAAGCTGCTAGTTCAAGCTTATGGTCACAGAATTAAATAATCCCATTAATCAGGGCATTTGCCAAATACATAAGTGGAAAGGCCAGGTAGCTGGGTTTACAGAAAAGTACAAAAATATCTGCTATATATTTTGGGTGTTCATTTATAGCTTTTTGGGGGTTTGGGGGGTGGTAGTGGTCTATTACGTTAATATATTCCAACAGTCTTACCTGATAGTTGAAAGGATTGCTACACCAAACACAGAAGTGATAATAAATGGTTATTAAAGGAGCTAAAGAAAAATCTGTAATCATTTGGCTCTGGCTCTGGAACATTCCACCTGTCCACTATTCTGATGTTCTAATTTAGTCAGTCCTACAAAGGCATGACTGGTTTTTGTTTGTTTGTTTTTGTTTTTGTTGTGGTTTTGAAACCTCAGTTTCCCACAACCAAGTGGACAGAATGACTTGGGGCTATGTGGCCCTTCGTGACATTGGCTATTCCACTGCTGACACAATGGGCCTATGAGTGGAAGCACCAAGGAAGAAGAAAATAGATGTGCTCAGAGCACAGAATCCTACTGGCCAGCTCATTCACTGTAAAAGAGCCCAAGTGGAGGGGCTGGAATCATGGGGTCCACTGGTGCAGCCAAGTAGAGCATCATTCAGGCAGCCTCGTTTAGACTTCTGGAGGAGACACGGGGGAACCCTGCCTCTGTGGAGCATCTCCTTACAAGATAAAGCACACACCCTCAGTTGGTATGTTCATCACAGATATAGTTCACATGTTACAAAGTGTGGGGCAGATACAGGACTGTTCTCATGTTACCACTCTGGATGGCCTGGGTTAGGAATCAATTTGTGCTTTCTGTTCCTGTAATTCCAACTTCTGCAGGTTTTGAGATTCGGGCTTTCAGCATTGTAATGCTTCCACCGAGAGACAGTAAGAATCCCTTTATCTTTTCATCTGATCACTTCTGAGTGTGTGTGTGTGTGTGTGTGTGTGTGTGTGTGTGTGTGTGAAATCACAGGCAAGTAAAGGAGTACTTACTAATAGGCTGGAATGAGCTTGATCATTCCAGGGGACAAAGCTGCTATCACGCCAGGATAGATTTGTTTGGCACACAAGGGACTCAGGAGATGGATGTCCTTATGTCTTCTCTCTGATTGTCACTGGGAATGGAAAAGAGTAGTGATTCTGGCCTCAGAAGACTATGATGCAGAGGGACTCACACCCTTCAGGGATGGTAGTCTGTGGGAACTCTCTCAGGCAAATGACCATCTGTCTGTTGGTCAGCTTTGCAACTAGGAAGGATTTGAAAGAAAATACAGGACAATGATGAGTAAGAGTTGTGGCTCTGACAGCAGAATTAAGCTAACTTTTGCATTTTTTCCAAGAAAATGAATTAATTAGAATTCTGGTGGAGCCATTCTCAGATAAAACTAGCTTAATTTTTTTCCATGATTTTATTTAATATTTGAGATTTTATACATAATCCTTTCCATTCCCCCAACTCCTTTCAGATCCCCCTCCACCTCTCTACCCAATTTGTCTCCTAATAAAACCAAAACAAAGCCTACCATGAACACATTCTCTCTCTCTCTCTCTCTCTCTCTCTCTCTCTCTCTCTCTCTCTCTCTCTCTCACACACACACACACACACACACACACACACACACACACACGTAAAATGTAAAATGATAACATTTCACCCTTTCACAGCAGCTATCAATTGCAAATAGCTTCGTGACTGGAGGTGAAATTCTGTGCTCCCTCCTGCACTCTTTGCTGGGCTTTTGTCTGGCTTGAGCTTGTGCAGGTCTTGTACCTGTTGTCAGTCTCTACCCCCTGTGTCTGGAAAACACTGTTTCCTTGAGGTGACTCATTGTCTCTGGCTCTTCAGTCTTTCTGCCTCTTCTTCCACACAGATGTTAAGGCAAGCCAATTCAAAAGCCATAGAGTGAGTTTAGGGGTGATATAATGTGGCTTTAAGTCTTCCTTTGGAGTCAAGGTACCCGTGTTTGTTGGGGCTGCTGGCTGCTCCACTACCCAGTGGGTATAATTTTAAAAGGGTCCTCTACTAAAGAGTGCCCACTGGAAAGTCACATCTGCTCCCAAAGGGCCCGTCAGCTTCCAGGGCAAGAGAAGTAATCATGGTCCTCTTGCCTCAATTGAGGATGTTTCCAAAGCACCACCCAAGCTCCAGGGCTGGTCATCCCTAGGTCAGATGTGAGAGAGGACCACCCTTCAGCTTTTCCCACCGCCTTTTCCTTCACTCTTGGCTGTAGCTTTAAAGGCACATACACAAGTTCTTTGGCATCCTTTCCCATCAGAAATAGAGATTATGTCTTCTACTTATGTGGGATGTACTTAGGACTCATTCTAGTGAGTAGATTACAGCAAGTGCTAGGAGATGTCACCTTTGAAATTGGTTTGTAGAAAGACAGTGGCATTAATCTTCATACCCCTCTCGCTGCCTCTCCCTGACATTCATTCTAAGGAAAGGCAGACACTTGTCAAGTGGGTGTTATTAAAAGGCCTGTGTGGTGAAGGGCTGAGTGTGGCTGACACCCATGTGGTAATCTTGAATGTAGATCCTCCTGTGTCTGACAACTTCGCTGCATCCTTATGAGGCAGATCCACATGGCTAAGCTGCACATATACATCCTCAGAATCTATGTGGAATAATGAATGCTTATTGCTTTAAGATAAAGGCTTTTAAGGCAGCATTTTACTTAACAGTAGATACTTAATGCATTCTTTTATCAATATTATTTTCAGCTAACTCTTGGGAGAATCTTCCAGTGGCAAGTCACTTCAGAGACTGTTTCCTAGAAAAACGATCCTAAGAGAGACAGCAAAAGCACTTGTCTTTCTGAGAAATGATGGTTAATTTATTGTCGAGTGTGGGGAGAAGAATTTATGGCTGTCACCTGGCAGGAGTTGAGAAAGGAGATCATTCATTTAGGTATAACTTGGCTTCCTCTTGCAAACACGTGGGAGGCATTGGTCGTCTGGATCATGTTAAGTGTTCTAGGAGCAGAATGATAGACACAGTGAAGAAAGTAGAAATGAATAGACAAACTTGGAGCCCTTTGTGATGTCCAGATAACATATGAAGGTCATAAACCACATCTTCTTTCCTGGTGGCTGCCAGGATGTCTGCTGGGAAATATTATTTTCTATATATAACAAGGAATCTGTATACATAAAAGCTCCACAATATGGGTGTGTGTGTTGCATATATATACATACATATATATGTATATATGTATATATGTTATATGTATGTATATACATATATACATATGTGTGTGTGTGTGTGTGCGCGCGCGCGCGCGCGCGCGCGCGCATGTGTGTGTGTGTGCGTGCGTGTGTGTGTGTGTGTGTGTGTGTGTGTGTGTGTGTGTGTGTGTGTGTATGTATGTGTCTGTATAGGGATATATACATACATATATATCCCTAACTATGTCTTTTATAGCTGTGATGAAACTTCATGACCAAAGAAACTTGGAAAAGAAAGCATTTTTTTTTTTAATCTTACACTTCCATATCACTGTTCAAAATCAAAGCAAGTCAGGACAGGAACTCAATCAGGGCATGAGCTCAGAAGCAGGAGCTGATGCAAAGTCCATGGGGGAATGCTTCTTACTTGCTTGATCCCTACGGCTTGTTCAGTCTGCTTTTATATAGAACTCAGGACACCAGCCCAAGGATCTCACCACCCATAATGGACTGGGCCCTCCTTCATTAATCACTAACTAAGAAACACCCCCCACAAGATTTCCTGCAACATGGAGGTATTTTCTTAATTGAGATTCCTTTTTTTTTTTTTTTTTGGTTTTTTTTTTGAGACAGGGTTTCTCTGTGTAGTCCTGGCTATCCTGGAACTCACTTTGTAGACAAGGCTGGCCTCGAACTCAGAAATCCACCTGCCTCCGCCTCCCGAGTGCTGGGATTAAAGGCGTGCGCCACGAGATTCCTTCCTCTCACATGACTTTATTAGCTTGTATCAAGTAGAAAGAAAACTACCCATCACAATTGACCCCTTGTCAACTGGACACACAAACATGTCAGCTTTAAGTCACAACTATCCTTTTCTCATTTACATTAAAAATATTTACATTAAAAACATTTACATTTACATTTAAAACATTACCTCATTTACATTAAAAACATTACCTCATTTACATGAAAAGCATTACCTTTAAAAGTCCCATAGTCTTTACAAATTAAAACACATTGAAAGTTCAGACCAAACTTTTAAAAAAACAACAGCATAGAAATCTCTTTTATTGCCGGGCGTGGTGGCGCACGCCTTTAATCCCAGCACTCAGGAGGCGGAGGCAGGCGGATTTCTGAGTTCGAGGCCAGCCTGGTCTACAGAGTGAGTTCCAGGACAGCCAGGGCTACACAGAGAAACCCTATCTCAAAAAACCAAAAAAAAAAAAAAAAAAAAAAAAAGAAATCTCTTTTATAAGTTCAAAATTATTCAACGTGGGCTCCTATAAAAATCAAAATTAAGCTAAATACTTTTTTTTTTTTTAAATTTTAAGAAAGAAGAACCAGGACGCAATCACAATCCGATCAAAGCAAAACAAAACTCCTTCAACTGTAAATAAGACAATGTGCAGTAACAGGGGTCTATTTACAACCTGGGCTCCTCCAAAAGGCTTGGGTCACTTCTCCAGATCCTCCCTCTGCAATACACAGTCTGTCTACATTTGAGCAGACTCCACACCACCTCTGCTGCTGTTCTTGGTGGTCATCCTATGGTACTGGCATCTCCAAAATGCTGAGATCTTTGGCGGCAACTGGGCTGTACTTTCATCAATAGCCTCTCACGGGCTAGCTTCATGGTGTCTGGCCTCAACTTCTCTGCAAGATTCCTTCAGTTCTGCTCTATTTCAACTGCTACTGAGGCTGCAACTTCACCAATGGCCTCTTCTGGCCTCGCACAGTGCCAAGCCTCAATTGCTCTCCATAATCCCCTCATGACTCTTAGACAACCAAGTTTGGCTCTCAGCCTGAGGTACAACCTTGGCCACCTCTGAAACACAGTTTCTGTGTGCTGAGCCCCAGGAAACACTCTCCAGAAGATTTATTTTTATTATTATTATTTTGTTTATTTACATTTCAAATATTATCCCCTATCCCCTACCCTCTACCCCTGCTCCCCAACCCACTGTACTTCCTAGCCCTCGCATTCCCCTATATGGGGCATAGAACCTTCACAGGACCAAGGGCCTCTCCTCCCATTGATGACCAACTAGGCCATCCTCTGCTACATATGCAGCTAGAGCCATGAGTCCCACATGTGTTTTCTTTGATTGGTGGTTTAGTCCCAGGGTGCTCTGGGGGTACAGGTTAGTTCATATTGTTGTTCCTCCTATGGGGCTGCAAACCCCTTCATATCCTTGGGTACTTTCTCTAGCTCCTTCATTGGGGACCCTGTTCTTTGTCCAATGGATGATTGTGAGCATCCACTTCTGTATTTGTCAGGCACTGGCAGAACCTCTCAGAAGACAGCTATATCAGGCTCCTGTCAACAAGCACTTCTTGGCACCCACAATAGTGTCTGGGCTTGGTGGTTTTTTATGGGATGGATCCCCAGGTGGGGCAGTCTCTAGATGGTCATTCCTTTATTCTCTGCTCCAAACTTTGTCTCTGTAACTCCTTCTATGGTTATTTTGTTCCCCCTTCTAAGAAGGATCAAAATATACACACTTTAGTCTTTCTTCTTGAGATTCATGTGTTTTGCAAATTGTATCTCGGGTATTCTGAGCTTCTGGTTTAATATCCACTTATCAGTGAGTGCATATCACGTGTGTTCTTTTGTGACTGGGTTACCTCATTTAGGATGATGGCCTCCAGATCCATTCATTTGTCGAAGAATTTCATAAATTCATTGTTTTTCATAGCTGTGTAGTACTCCATTGTGTAAATGTACCACATTTTCTGTATCCATTCCTCTGTTGAGGGACATCTGGGTTCTTTCCAGCTTCTGGCTATTATAAATAAGGCTGCTATGCACATAGTGGAACATGTGTCCTTATTACAAGTTGGAACATCTTTACCCCAGTAGATTTCACATCAATGATGCCAGTGTCTTCTGAATGATCACTAATTTTTCAGCTCCTGCTAATCAGTGTCAAATGTCCCAGTAAAGTAAATGTTTTACTTCAATGTGGTCTTCTCTTCTTAATTATGGCTAATTCTTCAGGCCTAACTAACAGAACCACAGCATATTAATTTAAAATAACAAATGGCCTCAATAATCTTTAAACTTTCATCTGAAACTTTAGAAGCCAGACCTCCATCATTTGCATTGCTCCCACCATTGTTAGTTTTCGAGCTCCTACAGAAAAGCTCTTTTGAGTTCTCAATGCTCAATGACTTTTCCTTTTAAAAATATTTACTTATTGATTGGCTATTTGGAAAATTCACATTATTCATCCCCATAACACTCACCTCCCAGTATCCTCATGTCTGCCTCCAATGCCTTGTGATCTCCCTCCAGAACAAAAATGGAAAAGCAAGTCCATTCATGTCATTCATGGAGGAGCATGGTCACTGCCAGTGGCCAGCCCCTGCTCCACGGGAGGATGAGTTTTTCTCCACCTGCATCCATGCCAGAAGCCATCATCTGAGGGAAGCAGTGCAGTGCCTGGGGAAGGTCTGGGCCAGCTCTCCCATGAGAAAACACCATGACCAAAGCAACTTGTGTGTGTGTGTGTGTGTGTGTGTGTGTGTGTGTGTGTGCTTATTTGGCTTAACATCCATATCATTGTGCATCATCAAAGGAAGTGAGGATAGAAACCCAAGGAGCATAGGAACCTGGAGACTGGAACTAATTCAGAGGTCATAAAGAGGTGTTGCTTATAGGTTTGCTCTTTATTTTTTTAAAAAAGATTTATTTATTTTATGTATATGAGTACACTGCAGCTGTACAGATGGTTGTGAGCCATCACGTGGTTGCTGGGAATTGAACTCAGGACCTCTGCTTGCTCCTGCTCTGCTCACTCCTGCCCAAAGATTTATTTATTATTATATGTAAGTACACTGTAGCTGTCTTTAGACGCACCAGAAGAGGGCATCAGATCTCATTACGGATGGTTGTGAGCCACCATATGGTTGCTGGGATTTGAACTCAGGACCTTCGGAAGAGCAGTCAGTGTTCCTACTCCCCACTGGTTTGCTCTTTATGGATCTGCTTTCTTATAGAACCCGGTACCACCAGCCCAAAGATGACAGCATGCACAGTAGGCTGGGCCCTCCCCCATCAATCACTAATTAGGAAAATGCTCTATGGGCTTGCCTGCCACCCAATCATATTGGAAGCATTTACTTTTCTTCTTTCTTTTTTTTTATTTTAATCATTTTTTAGTTTAATCAATGAAGCAATTAGTTAATTTAATGTATGAGTGCTCCTCTGCATGTAAACCTACACGCCAAAAGAGGGCACCAGATCCCTTTATAGATGGTTATGAGCCACCATGTGGGTGCTGGGAATTGAACTCAAGACCTCTGAAAGAACAGCCAGTGCTCCCAACTGCTGACACATCTCTCCAGCCACAGAAGCATTTTCTAAATTGAGGTTCCTTCCTCTCGGATGACTTTATTACCTTGTGTCAAGTTGACATAAAACTATCGAGCACAATGTGCATTTGTAAATATTGATGTAACACTTATAATTAAAGAATATTAGGCTATAAAGTATAAAGTGCCACTGACAGGAGAGCCAGCAAGCCTCTAACATAGCAGGGAAAGCAGGACTTGGTTTCTGCAGACATGGGATTAGCAACTGCAGTCTCCTGGGAGAGCAGCTAAGGAAAACAATGCTCTGCCTTCACGTCCTTCCTTCATATTCCTCTGAAAATGGCCTCATTAGAGAGACTTCTAATGCCTTCAGGGCTTCGTTTCTCCTCTATGAACAGGGAAAGAGATGTTTTATGCTTGAGCTTGACAAATTCCTCCTCTCATGGGTCACAGTGGATTATTTTTACCAAAAGACAGCTTCCCACTTGCATAGGACATAAAAGCCTTTCTGTTCCTTTGCCTGCTGGCTCTAGCTAATAGACCCAATTAGCCACAGAGGTTATTGAAAATCTATGCATTCAACAAAGTATTAGATGCCACGTGGGATGACAATGAGGTCTGCGGTGAGGAGAAGATGGACCAACACCATGTGGACAGTTGCTTAGAAATAACTATCTTACCCAGTTAAGGGCGATGATACCTTGAAATAAAGCTACTCACCATCACCAGGCTCCAGAATGAGGCTCAAAGTTTAGATAGTGTCTTTCAAAGCTAGTATTTTACCTGTAAAATCATCATCAGAAGTTCACTAGTTTGTGACTTTTGAAGCTGACAAGAGAACACAGAGACACACTGAACTGATATTCCAGCGTGGAAATGCCACCCACGTTATGTCAGCTTCCCCCACTGAGAGCCCGAGACAGGGTCTAGTGAACCAGGATTTAATCTGTAGTGAGAAGTTCAAGCAGTGTCGGTGGAGCAAGAGACAAGGGCACATTTCCATGCAGATCTCCATGCTTCTGCAAGTTTTCATGGCTACAGCCACAAGGTTCCATTTTCATAGACATGTCACAACTCATCTAACCACTTGCTCACAGCCTCCATACTGCCTTTGAGGCAGACTCTTGTTCTGTGGCCTAGAGGCTCTTGAGCTTTGGCCCCTCCCCCGTCGGCACCTTGCAGTGCTGAGATGACAGGTGTGTAGCATCATGCTTCCTCTCCCAGCTACTTCATTACTCTTAACAATAATATCGGAAACTTCCATGTTTCTTCATCCTCATCAATTTACCCCGGATAGATTATGACATTAAAAATATTAAATTTATAATTGCATTATATAAATTAACACACTATTAAAATTACGACATAGTTTTGATGTGAACTGCCAAATTTTCCTCCAAAGAGTTCGATGAATTTGCTCACTCACTACCAGTTGGTAAGAGAATTTTGTCCTCAGTTATTATTCTTTTTCATCTTTGCTGGATAGATAATAGATAGTGCTTTATTTTATGCACTTTCCTCCATATATAGGAATGTTACATATTTTAAAATTTGTTTATTGGCTGTTATAATTTCTCTTGTATGGATTGCTTGTTTATATACTTTTGTTATTTTTCCTTGTGAATGTACTAGAAGGCTTTTCATATTTATGTGAAGTCTTTAGGTGATATAGATGTTAGTCCTTTGCAAAACAGAATAAGTTTACACAGTTTATTAGCCTCCACTTCTATTTATATCTTTCTAACAGTTCTAGAATATCAAAGTATCTCCATTATATTCGAAAGACGTACCTTCTTTCAGAAATGATTGTTAAAGTATTGTTTTCTAAGCCAACTTTCCTTTGTGTGCTGATTTAAAATGTGGAACAGTACATTATGTAAATTAAATATAAACACTTGAGTCAGTCAAAATTTGTGCAAAAATGAAAAATAGGAATGTTTTGAAAATATTTAAAGACAACTATGCTGATAAGTGTAGAAGTATATTTGAAATGGCATTTCTTCTGTGTTAGAGTTCTTCAGAGAAGTAAATCAATGGGCCCAGTGATAGATCCACAAATAGAGATAGATTTATTAGAGAACCAGTTTCATGCAAATGTAGAGATTGAAAGCCCCATGATAGGCTGTCTGCAAGCTGGAGAGCTTGGCTTAAGGAGCCAAAGGGCTGTCTGGGTAAGTGCTGGGACATAAAGTTGCTGACCAGAAGAATTTCATGTCCAGGGCGAGAGAATATGGGCAACCCAGTTACAGAAGAAAGAGAACAAGTTCATGTGCCCCCTCCTGCTTCCACATTCTTCTTCTAGAATGCCTGTCTAGGTTCTCTCTGTTGGTTAGATCTCCCACAACCTTTGCCCCACTATTATCAGCCATGTGTTCAAAAGTAAGAACTTGTATGAGATAGTTTGTACTCATAACAAGACGCACTGGACTATCGTATAGAAGTGTTGACACCCAGAGGGGCGCTTCTTCTAAGGGGACTTACATGAGGCAGTACATTTGGATTGTAAAGTGAATGAATAAGTAACTTTAATTTAAAAAATAGCACTTATATGTACAATGAATACTAACACAGATTAATTTTGGTTTTTCACTCTAACAATACTTTAAAAATATTAGTCAGGGTTCTCTAGAGAAAGAGAAAGGGTGAATCTATCATCTATCTATCAATCACATATATAATGGATTTTATTATAGTGCTTTAAGCCTGTGGTCTTACTATTTCAACAATGGCTGTCACTCGATGGAAAGTCCAAGAATCCACCAGTTTGACCCTTGAGGTTGGATGTCTCAGGTGGTCTTCAGGATAATCTCAAGTCCCAAAGAAGTAGACTCTAATACCAGTGGATAAATGAACTTGCCAGTAATAGTGAAAGCAAGCAGGCAAAGAATAAAAGCTTTCTTCTTCCTTGCCCTTTATATAGGCTGCCACCAGAAGGTGTGGCCCAGATCGAAGGTGGGTCTTCCCACCTCAAAGGATCCCCCCCCCAAAAAAAAAACCATCTCTCAAAGGTGTAGCCAGCAGCTTGGGTTTTAGCTAATTCTAGCTGTAGTCAAACTGACAACCAAGCCTAGCCATCACATGCATATTTTGTTTATATAGTGAAAATGAGTATAATTTAAGACAAAATAAGTCTTTGTTTTATGCTCTAATATTCTTTGCTTTGTTGTTCACAATGATGAAAATGTTGAAAACAACTGTCATCAGTGGGATAATGGCTAAATAAAATGTGCTGTAAACCCTATTTAAAAATCACACACTACTCTTCAAGGGAACACGATGCTTCTTTCCATTATTACATTTGGTTGCTTATAAAAATATTGGCAACGTTTGTCTTCTGGGAGGGGATGAGAATGAAGAGATGGATAAAGGGAGACTTGATGGTTTGGCCTTGCTATGTGCTAATGGTCTGACTCTTACCACAATTGCATTTTCAGACATTAGTGTACAGCTAAAACCTGTATCAACAGAATAAACGACTTGAAGTCAGGAGTAGAAGCACCTGCATGTCACGGAAGCCTGAGGACATTTGTACTCATGGTTCTGGTGGCCGATATGCTCCATCATACTGTTTAGCATTGATTGTTTTCCTCCGACCTTCTTTTTTGACTAATGCACTAGAATTTTGATTCTCACTTTCCATAAACCCAATAGAATAAGCCAAATAGAAAGAACCTCTCCACCCATGTTTTTACAAATTTTAAGCTGTGGTTGTTTAGATGAGAATGCTTTCTGTATGTTTATATGCCTGAAAACCTTGGCCCCAGTTCGTGCTGTTTGGGAAGGTTTAAGAAGTGTGGCCTTCCTTCTTGGAGGAAGTATGTCACTGGAGGTGGCATTTGAGAGTTGAAAGACACCATGTCATCTGCTTTCAGCTTCTTGCTTGCGCTTCCAGAGTTAAGCTTTCAGCTTTCTGTGTCAGCTGCCATTTGCTGCTCGTTGCTATGGTTTCCTGCCATCATACACTCTAACTTCCTGGAACCACAAGGCAAAATAAACCAATTCTTCCATAAGTTGTCTTGGTCATGGTATTACCACAGCAACAGAAACCAGCTAATACATTTGCTAAAGACCATCTTGACCCAATGGAATTTGTGCTGAATGGTGTTATATCAGCTTGATACTAGCTAGAACAGTCAGAGGAGAGGGAAACTCAATTAAGAAAATATCTCCACAAGATCAGGCTACAGACAAGCCTGTACAGCATTTTCTTACTTGATGATTGATGTGGAAGGTTCCAGTCCATTGTAAGTAGTGACATCCTTAGGCTTGGTGGTCTTGGATAAGACAGTAGACCGAGTTAACTGGGGAGAGCAAATCAATAAGTGGCTCTCCTCCATTAGCCCCACATCTGCTCCTGCTTCCATGTCCCCCCTCAACTGTTTGTGTTCCTGACCTGAGTTCTCTCAGTGACAGACTAGAACCTGGAAGTGTAGGTGAAATAAAACCCTTTCTCCACAAGTTGCTTTGACAATGGTGTTTTAGCACAATAGAGACCCTAACTAAGACAGAGTTGTTTTATGTCTCAAACTGATTGTTCCTGTGAAATCAGGAACTATTTTGTTCTATTTCCTGGAATGCATACTGACCATTCTTGGGTTCCCAAGTGTGGGGTCAGTGGGGACACCTGATTCCATTTATTTTTGTGTCTAGAAGGACCCAGAAAGGGAAGCAGGTCTTCTAAATCATTTTGCCAAAGAAACCTCTTACTTTGTTCAACCTTGGAAATTTCCCATGGTTAAAAGAAGATATGCTCCCAAACATTCCACCCATCACTTCTGAAATAAGACTCCTATAAACCACTAACACAAAGTTGCCTGGAAAGCCAGATTCATTACTGAGGTACAGCACTGAATATAGATGCAGAATGGAATTACAAATAAATCATGACTCCATTGTCAGAACATGGAGATGGTTTACTCAAGAGTACCCTTTGCTTTATTGCATTCCTGTGATGCTTAAATGTTTCTCTCTCTCTCTCTCTCTCTCTCTCTCTCTCTCTCTCTCTCTCTCTCTCTTTTAAATTGGGATATTTTATACATTCCTGTCTTTTGTCGTTTTTTTTTCTTTTCTTCATTTACATTACAAATATTATCCCCTTTCCATGTTTCCCCTCTGAAAACCCTCTATCCCATTCCTCCTCCCCCAGTTTCTGTGAGGGTGCTCCCCCACCCACCCTCCCACTCCAGCCTCCCTGCCCTGGCATCCCCTACACTGGGGCATCGAGCCTTCACAGAGCCAAGGGACTCTCCTTCCATTGATGCCCAACAAGGCCATCCTATGCTACATATGTGGCTGAAGCTATGGGTTCCTCCATGTGTACTCTTTGGTTGGTGGTTTAGTCCCTGGGAGCTGGGGGTGGGGGTTGGTATCTGCTTGGTTGATATTGTTGTTCTTCCTATAGGGTTGCAAACCCTGTCAGCTCCTTCAGTCCTTTCTCTAACTCCTCCATTGGGGACCATTGCTCAGTCCAATGGTTGGCTGCTAGGATCCGCCTCTGTATTTGTCAGGCTCTGGCACAACCTCCCAAAAGACAGCTACATCAGGCTCCTGTCAGCAAGCACTTCTTGGCATCTGCAATAGTGTCTGTGTTTGGTGTCTATACATATATAGGATGGATCCCCAGGTGAGGCAGTCTCTGGATGGCCTTTGCTTCAGTCTCTGCTCCACACGTTGTCTCCATATTTCCTCCTGTGAGTATTTTCTTCCCCCTTCTGAGAAGGACTGAAGCACCCACATTTTGGTCTTCCTTCTTCTTGAGCTTCATGTGGTCTGTGAACTGTGTCTTGGGTATTCGAAGCTTTTGGGCTAATATCAGTGAGTACATACCATGTGTATTCTTTTGTGATTGGATTACCTCGCTCAGGATGATATTTTCTAGTTCCATACATTTACCTAAGAATTTCATGAACTCATTGTTTTTAATATCTGAATTCTGCTTTCTATAGCACAAAATGTCATGATACAGAGGATCCAGTATTAAAATATCTGTGCTTGATACACCTTTTTATTTCTGAGTATATAGAATGCTCCAGTCAGAGTTAAAGAGCACACAGAATTTTGCTGCACCCAAAGGTAATGTTTAATAAAATATACAGTATAGTGTGGTTTCCTACATTTCCAATGGAGGTGATGAGACCTACTTTAGGCTTAGACCAAGCTGTATTTTTTGGTAGTTTGTTTCAGAATGTGATCTGATCTTTAGAACTCAACTGGCAGATAGAAGCACAAGACTGAAATCTATCTTCATCAGTATCTGTTCCAATATTCCTATGGATTACAAATTAGACAAATGGTTACACCCATATTATGTAAACTATATACGCATCATGTACACATGCACACAAACACACATGCACATACATTCATACCAAACATTTACATATACATTTCTGAAAATTGTTGCCTATATTTAGCTTTCATGGTTAAGAATAGCAATGCTGGTTCTGAAAAAAAAATGTAGATAATCTGAAAAATACAAATGAAAAACTTTTAATTATACAAATACCTAGTAACTGCTACCAGATATGATATCTGTTAAGTAGTTTGCATTGTACTTTTCTTAGCTTCATAGCTATGGTACAAGTATTTCTTTGTTCATGAAAACTTTCAAATGCTAGCATAACAGTTGAAGCCTGAAGCATGCTTTTTTGTAGTGCTATTGTTCCACCTAACTAACTACCTTCTCATTAGCCATATAAGCTGTCACTACTGCCTTGAGACTACGCATATTAGTCTGATTAATGACTTTTACATCACTCTTTTCTGTACCTCTGAACATTATCAGGCCAGAGAATATACATTTTTATACTAAAAATGTGCTCTTTTCCTGGGCCCTTTAAAGTTGGCAAGACTCAGGTGTTCAGTAAATATTAGTTCCACAGGAATGCACATTTTAAAGCTCTGGTTCCTGTTGCCAAATTGCTCTCCACAGAAGTTGTGTTCATTTACATCTCTTTCCATGTGAGAAGGAATCCCATGTTTCCCCCATCAGGGTTCAGTACTATAATTTATGTTTTATCTTTAACTGTTCATAGGTAGATAATAATAGCCTAGGCTCAGGGGGTTTTGTTTCTCTAAATTATAGTTTATTTTTATATGTACTTTTGACTATGTATTTCTTCTGAAAATTACCTGTTCCTAATTTTGTTCCCTTGAGATGAATCTGTTAGCTTTTTAGCATTAAATGTGCATGGTTATGTGTTATGTAATAAAACATATTCTTTATGTAGTGTGCATGATTTCTTATAATCTTTTCTACCTTGTCAATTGCCTTGAATTTCTTTTAATTTTGAAGAAAAAGGACTCATTTTTTTTTTTTGCCAAATTAGCTAATATTTCTTCTTAATCTTTGACTTCGCCTTTGGATCCAAATGAAACAATTCTTAAAATTATCCCAATGTCTCTTCTAGGATAATTTATGTATTTGCAATGGTCTTTGATCCACTAGGAATCTACTCTGCCTCAGGCATGAAATGAAGGAGCGACCGAGTTTTCTTTGCAAAGGAGCCAAATCTAAACACCAGTCCGTGTCACCACATTCTCTGTGTAATACTTGGGCACTGTTTCCTTAATTGTGCAATTCTTGCCAATTCCAAGTGTAGTCAAACTGATAACCAAGACAAGACATCACCCCATATTTCCAGTGTCCAGCTAAAGAATAGAGTTATATGCATTTCCTATTCTATGTTAAAAATTACCGGAGGCAGTAGATATGGTGGCTCATGCCTGCAAGCCCAGGGCTTTGGTGGCTGAGGCAGTTTGAGTCTAGCTGGGCTAAAAGCTAAGAGTGTGTCCCCCAAAGCAAAGCTAAACAAAACAAGAGCATGACGTGCGTGGCTTCACCTGCTCCCCAAACAGTTCCACGCTCTCCACTCTCCACTTTCTCTGACTTGACCTTTAAAGAAGGTAATCTTATCCTTCCTCCTGGAGCTCTAGGTTCTCCCGAGACAGTTTGGCAAACTCAGAAGAACTCTAGCTCGACTACTGGAAGCTGACATGGCCCCAAGGTGTGAATCTGAGAGCAGCCCACAACACTGCATGGATTAAGTGTTTCTCTAAGATGTGTCCATGCTGCAGGGCTGAAATTCCTCTTGATTGAGTGGGGGAGAGGAGGAAAGTACCCCCACTTATCATCACTTGCTTGTTCAAGGTACATTCTTTCAATAGGGATATATTTTAGTAAGTCTAGGCCATGGAGTGAAATTGGCCAGCTTTAATTAATTAATTAATTTTTGGGTTTTTTTGCCTTAACTAGGGAAATGATCCACTATGATGAACATGAATGGTATTCATGCATAAAAACTGCAGGAATGGACAGCACACATTAAGTACAGCCTCAATGTTCCAATATATGAGAAAAAAAAAACCAATCCCAGGGAAGTAATCAGTAATAGAAGTAGACTCCACACAGAAACGTGAGAGAGACTTATCTCGGTCTTTAAGTGCAGGTCTGTAATAATTATACCCTACTTGTTTAGGCTAGTAGTTAAATCCTGTTTCTGCTCAGCTACGGGTAACTGAGGACAGAGTACATTAGTTCCCATTCGGAATTTCTGTCAAAAAGTGAGAGGAAACAAGAAAATGAAAGGAAAATGATGAAGACAGAGGGTGGGGTTCTGCGGGCTGTGGAGCCATGTACGGTGGGGCTCGGAAACAGCTGGGGACTCTGAACTTTGAAACAAAACAGGCCAGGCAATCTCTGCATTGGGGTTGCAAGCTATCGTTCTTGCCTTGACCGCTGTAAAGCACAAACGTTTCCGAGAATCTGCCTGGAGAAGAGGGAATTTGATGTTGTTTATGTACTCTTTCACCTTGCCTGGACCAGGTTCAGAACTTGCTCTCTGATTTCTACTACACAATCGTAGAACATAATAGTTGGAGAGAGGCAAATGAAGTTATGAGGTTCATATATATATATATATATATATATATATATATATATATATATATATATATATATTATATGTGTGTGTGTACCATGTATGTACAGGTACCTGTGGAGGCCAGAAGAAAGCTTTGAATTCCCTAGAACCAGAATTACAGTTGGTGATAGGAACCCCAGCTGCTCTCTGACGCATTGATGCTCCTCTTTTTTATATTTCCAGGACACCTTTCCAGGGAATGTTGTCACCATAGTAGCCATGTCTTTTCATCACATCCATTAACATAGTCAAAATAATCATTTTTTAGACATGCCAAGAGGCCATTCTTCCAAGTGACTCTAGGTTCCATCAAGTTAACAATTGGGGTTAGCGCCATTAGGCACCTGGATTTGGCCCATTCTTAGCCTCAGTTGGGGGAGCACATGATCTTTTCTTAAAAATGCTGCTGAGAAAATTGGCCTCAGATTACACTCTATGTTCTACAAACTCTAAAACTTGCCATGCCCTACTTCCCAACACTGAGTTATCTACTCTGGTGTGTGTGTGTGTGTGGGGGGGGTGTTGGGGAATGTGTGTAGCTGCAGGTGTCTCTGCTTAGAAATGGGGCAGCTAGCCATATGGTGGAGCTAGTTTTAGTTTCTTGAGGAACTTCTATAGTGTTTTCTTGTACACGTGTGAAAATTCACGTTCTCAGTGTACTGTCATCCCTGTGACTCCAATATAGACAGAAACAACTTAAAGGAGTGACTGTTTATTGAGGGTCATGGTTTCAGTCCATCGTGATGAAGAAAGGACAGTTGAACAGCACAGTTTATGGTTATTGGAAGCACGTGGAGCCGGCTTCATATCACCATGGATATCACCATGGATGAGCAATGACTGAGTCCTGAACTAGAAGCTGGGCTGTAACTTTCAAAGAACTATTACTAGTGACCTCTGGGAAAAGACAAAGCCTTCCCAAAGAGTACTATCAGTTGGGAAATAAGCATCTTGTATGTAAGCAGGCCTGCTCTGTCTGTCCTCACCAACATCTGTCACTTGTCTTTTTAAAAATAATACCCATTGTAAGTGAGTTAAGATAGTATAGACAATGTACATGTGTATCTATCTATCTATCTATCTATCTATCTATCTATCTATCTATCTTATGCATGTATATATTATATATATTATATATTATGTATTATATATTATATAGTAATTTTTCATAATGAAGAATGAAATCCTATCATTTGCTGCTGATGGGATGATAGTGGAGGATATTATGTTAGATACAGTGGTCCTGAGACTAAACTGCAGTTTCTACAATTATCTGTCATGGCAGAAGCTAAAGAGAGTTGACCTTAATATAGAACAGTAATTAACAGAGGTTATAGGATGTGTAGTAGGGGAGATGGTGGTGGTGAATGAAAGGAGGCCACTGTGTTTTTGTCAATTCGTGCTGTATAGCTATATGTAGATACCACTCTGGGGCCCAGTGAACCCATTTAACCAACAAAAAAGAAATGACCTCCTCTTTGCCTAACACCTACCACACTTGCAGAGCTCACAGTCATGTGAACTCCCCATTGCAAGAGACTATCTCCCTGGGAATTAGCCCCTCAAATAAGTCCCTCCCCACTAAGTCTGGGTCTACTTTTGTTCAAATGGTATTTTGTTGGGTTTTGGTTGACACATAGTATTTGTATATATTTGTAGAGAACCCTACGATATTTAGAAATCTTCACACAGAGGGTAATGATTATGTCAGAATATTCAACTTCTTCATCATCTCACACATATATCATGGCATTACTTTGTGATGAGAATACTCAAAATCCTCCCTCCTGGCTCATCTGAATCCTATCAGGAACTGCTGTTATCTGTGATAATACACCAGAGCTTATTCTTCTCATCTGGATGTAGCTTTGTGCCCATTAGTTAATTTCTTCCCCTCTCCCTCATTTCTGCTGTCTTCTGGGTCCCTCTGTCTAGGGTTTTTCTTTCTTCTTCTGTAAGATCATTTTCTCACATCCTACATGAGGTCAGGTGTTGATTTTCTGTCTGGCTTATTGCATTTAATTATGTATTCCAGGTTCATCCAAAATGTCACAAAAGATAATACTTCATTCTTTCATTGCTATTGAGCATCTTGATGTGTATTCTGTGGAGAAGAAGCAGAAATTTGTATTCAAACTCAGGTCTTTCTCACCCTTCAGTCACAAGCTTTTTAAACTTTCATCTGGATTCTTTCTCAGTGCTTGGTCTATAGAATTCATATTCATACTCGGAGGAAATGGGTCTGGGGTTCTGTACAGCTCCACCTGCTGCAGGAATGACACCAGAAGGGCCAAAGCTCTGAGGTACTGCACAAAGCACCTTGTCAAATGGGTGTGAAAAATGTCAGTGGAGGAAATGGAAAAGGTCCAGTTCAGCCACAGCATGGCAAGAGCAAGCATGTATAAATCTGAAAGGCTGAAGTCCCCCAAACCTACATCTCTATCCTGGGGTACAGGGGACTGATGTTTAGGGTCTGAGAATCAATCTTTGTAGTTAAGAGTAGAAAGCCTCTTACTCATTTATATATCTTCTGTTGGTCATATCTGTGGGAACTAAAGCAGGGTCTCTGAATTATATAAAGGAGAATCATGCAGTGTGGTCTGGTCCCTAAGCAGCAGCAGCAGCAGCAGCAGCAGCAGCAGCAGCAGCAGCAGCAGCCTCCCTTGGAAATGCAGATTCTCTGGCCCCACACAGAATTCCTGCCTTAGGAACTTTGAGCACTGTAGACAAGCTTTTTGTGATTATCAACCTTGCAAGGGAGTCTTAGCACACTGGGTGAAAGTGAGAGTGGTCTCTGGAAGAGTTTTTGCAAGAAACTGAACTTGAGGGAAAATGGACTACCTGAGGATGAAGATGACTTCTCTTTCCCAGGCTCCTGCTTAGGGCAGGCAGCTCAGCTCTGAAGGTAACTGATTTCCTCATCCACTCTGCATTGTGCTCCCTTTCCATGTGTTGTTAATAAGTGATTTCTTGACAGGTTCTATATTCAAAGAAAGAAATCAAAATGTACTGAGCAGCCATGCCAGACACGGGCTTGGCATTTTTGATGAGTTATTTATATATGTGATCTTTATAGAAACCCAAAGAGAAGAAAAATATGTCCTGTATTTCCTACAGAGAAATGTTTGCATTTCACTAGAAGAATCCTTGAAAGGCGAAAAGATTTTGAGACTTACAGAGATTGCTATAAGTGGTATTGCATGCCTTTTACTGGGGTGGGAAGGGGTATTCTTAGAGGGGAAGGCCTCCTTGGCATATATCATGAAGACAGGACTGGGGAAGGACACTTTGTCGATACTAAGAAAAGATGTAAGCACAGTTATATCCTGTTACTCAGCAGCTCTGCAGTGGGTTATAGCTGCCCTCTTGGTACACAAGAAACAAAAGGGATAGTCTATGATATCGTGAGGTCATATAGTCCAGGTGCCTGTCACTGAGTGGTGTATGAAAACAGGGCAAATGCTGCTTCTGGGAACAAATGTCTGAGGTGATTCACAGCAACCCAGGTGAGCTTAACATTACAATGTGGTATATGATAATATGTGTTAGAACAACTTAATTTCTACTTATGTAAAGACAAAAGAACATACATTTATAAGAACATGTATGAAGATTAAATCAAACTCCTGGGATTTCTAAGAGGAAGGACAGCCGAAAACAAGACTGAAAAATGAGACTAAAGAGAAATTGCTAAGATGGGAAAAGGGTTTTGAACCATCAACAGACAAGTGTAGTACAACCTGATGCAAGCTAAACAAGCCCTCAGTGGAGTAAAGAAAAAGAAGATACTCAAGTGCTGAGGTAAATATCACTGAGGGGAGAGAGGTTAATCCCATCTCAGATCATTTAGTTACCAAATGAAAGACTCAAAATCGATACTTTTATCGTAAGATTGAAAGCACTAGATCTGAACAGATATCAACCCTGTATGCTATTTTGTCTACTTTCCTGTTGATAACCCCAAGATATCACTTGCCAGGTTTCCCATGGGCTGCTCCTACTTCAACAGGCTAGCCCTCATGGCCACACCTTTATGGTCCACCTATCCCATGGTGCTGCCTTCTTTCTTCTCTTTCTTCTCCCTCCTTATAACACTTGTCTCAGACCCCAAGCTCAGGAACCAAAGTTCCACCTACACCTCTTCTGACCTGCTACAGGCTGTAGGCATCTTTTAACCAATCATAGATAACTTGCAGAGCAAGGTTTATACAACAAAAGGTGGTATATTTGAAGATATGCTCATCTCGGAGTGGTCAGATCTTGGGGTATAGAATTTAGCATTTGAATACAAATAGCATTAGACCAACCCGCTACAGTCAAGAAAAGGAAATCTCAAAATAAATGCCACTTCTTAATGTACCTTCAGGACCAGCACTAAGAAGTTAGAATCTGGGGCTCAGACATTGATGGGTAGCATATCATTTTGGTGCATTAATGTCAATTCTAGCTCCTGAACTCATCACCGAATATCCATTTTGATCACACTAAATTTAGTACCTTACCTTTCCAGCTCTGTTATTTGGGAGTATTAGGTAAGTGTAGAGTTCTCCTGCTGGGAGAACTGCATATGGGCCAGATGATTTGCTGGCTCCAGAGAGGTCTTACATGTTTCTTATTTCTAACTTAATGAGGAAGGGATTGGAGAAACTAAGAAGAGGTGGGAGGGTCTTAGTCCAGGAGCATGCCTGAAGCCCACTGCTTAATGGAGTCACCCGAAAACTCCTGAGAAATACAGATCCCAGGGCCCTTTTCCTTGAACTTTGGGGATAAACTTAGGAAACTCTAGGTTCTGGAACTTTCCAGTGAAAATAAGATGCATTTGAGGATAACACTCTCCTACTTTCAAATCAACGGACAAATAAGTCAACAAAGTAGAAGGCAGAAGTTCTGTTAGACCTCTTTAAAGATTTTCTATCTAGAAACCCAAGGGATTTCACATGTGAGAAAATTTACAAGGTGTGCTAAATGATACAGAGATTGTGGAGGAGCCCTTTAGGGAGAGTGCAATCCTATCACCAAGGTATCCTGCACCCTACCTCTCTGTTCTTTGGTGGGATAGACTGCTTTGTGATAATCGACCATATTCACTTCCTTTCTTATTTTCCTTTTATCTTATTATAGGGCAGAGCTCAGAGAACTGATGGACATAGAGAATAGGTGCACTGAGCTCTGGATAGCAAAGTTGTTAGCATTCTTTCTAGGCTCTGCCCCACAGCTACCTGGCAACAGCCAGGTATGCCCGACGCACTCTAAAAGGGGCTGTTTGCCCCCTCATCTCTTTCTTACTCTCTTACCCTCTTTGCCCTCACCCTCTCTGTCCCTCCTTTCCCATTACCTTCCCCACTCTCTTTACACATGCTGTGTTCATGGCTGGCCTCTACTCTTCTCTCTCTCTTATCATTTCTTTCTGTTGCCAAATCATATATAATAATTTTACAAGTAACTCTGAGTTATTGTTGGTTATCATTGATATTATTGGCATTTTGAGAATGTTGTTAATCCTAAAATGTCCAGTGCAAATAAATGTTCAGCTTCTAATTTGGAAGAGAGAGGGGGCACTAATGAACATAAGTGGACAGGATTGTGTGGTATGGATGTAGTGCTTCCTCTCACTTTCATCATAGCTAGTGAGAAGCAGCTATCTTGTGTAGCACTGGCTCTGTACCCTTAACATCAGTTGATCAGTGGTCTACAAGTAGGCACTGACTTCAAAATTGGACAATCAAAATACCTCCATGAGATGATTTTTATTTGGACAGATTAATCAAATAGTCTTTGATTAATTTCTCTTCTTTTTCAGGACGATTGCTCCTCCTGGTTCCCTCTGTAAGGGAACAGAGGCAGACATTTATATAAATATAAAACATATAATGCCTGAAAATGGTTAATAATCTTGATAATAATTGTTAGAATTTAGGTAGCAATCATGGCAAGCCTAAGAGTGAATATATATTGAGCACTTTCTGTATATATAGCACAATGCTATCAGCTACACATATATTAATTTTTAATATATGCACCCAAGGAAGAGAGTCCTGTGATTAATATCACTTTAAAGAAAACTCTCAATAATAAACGGTTGTAAAAAGTCTAAAGGATGGAATGAGACTGCCAGATTTTTCCAGTGTCTATGTGTATATCAGGCTTTACAGTTGTTTGTGTTGTAAACACTTTCTTCATTTCATGAATTAGAAATTTTTCATTGTCCTTGAACTTTACAAACTGAATTTCTGTCATGTGCAACCTAAATTAGCAAGGCACTCTAGAGTCACAACACAGCTTGTCAAATGGCCCCCATATGGCTGGCTAGAATGTGATGAAATAAAAATGGATAGACATAGTCATAGCTCCAGACCTCAAGGAGCGGCTCGCAAAGACATGAAGGTAGCAGCGGTGGAGTCTGACGAGGAAGATGAGTGAGCTCTGATTTTTATGTCTTCCTGTTTCCTACTCTAACGTAGGGAACTGGAGGCCAGCAAACCTTTCTTTGTGCAACCCTAAGACCAAGATGAGGCATAGAACCTTATCTGTAATGATAACTGTCAGATCTGCTGACCCAAGATCAGCTTTCACATAACTCCAGATTTAAAGAGAATAAGAGATAGCTCACCACAGAAGGGACTTCCACCAAGACTAATAACCAGAGGATATTACCAGGATTCACATGGTAGAAGGAAAGGATTCCCATAAGATGTCTTATGATTTATAAATACCATGGCATGTGTACACCCACCCACACATACAAACACTAAATAAAGAAATAAATGGAAAAAGAAAAGAAAACTAGGATGATGACAGGGGCTATCTTTTGACCTTGCTTTACAGTTTGAGTCGATTTGTGTCTTTCCATCCAGGGGAGTCAATGTTGGCTATGTGAGGCAGCAGGGATAACGGGTAACTGCACAGTGATCACAGCTGCCTCCTTCCTCCAACATCCCACATAAGCGGCCAAGGCACAGGGAGGGCTGGTGCACAGATGACCTGTAGTGTGAAGAATTATGGCTCAGAGGTTGGACTCCCAAGATGCCATTTACTAGCTTTGTGACTTCAAAAGGGTCACGAAACCACTACCGTCTTGGTGCTTTTCAAGCTAGATTCTACTGGTTTGGGGTTGCCTGACTCAAAGATGGGCAGGCTGAAAAGAGGAGGTGAACAGCTGCACTTCTGTCTTTGAGCAGTACTTCCTACTTAGCACCGAGGAGTAAATGAAAAAAAAATATGCACAGAATGCTGAAATAGTACCCAATACTCCAAAACCAACTATTACATTCTGGCAATTACTGTTGCTATGCAAAAACAAGGTGAGTGAATAGGTAGGTCTATATATGTAATAAATCTGAAAAGCAGTGTATAGAATAAGCATAAAGAACAGTTATACTAGCATAAATATCACCTAAGAGATCAAATTTAAAGCACAGATAGCTTTTTAATGTTGTATATGCCAATACAGAAGTATGTACCTATAAATATATATTACTAAGAAAAATATGATATCCTGTTTATGTCTACACAAATATATGTAAGCATGTATAAATAATATGATACACTGTGTGCAGTTATCAGTACAGATACTTGTACTTTTATTTGTGCATGTTGCATATATATATATATATATATATATATATATATATATATATATATATACATGTTGCATATATATGTGTGTGTGTGAGAGAGAGAAAGCATACAACCATGTGCATGAAGGTACTAGTTCCATGACAATAGTTATATCTAGTAAATGATAGTGATATGTGTGTGTGTGTGTGTGTGTGTGTGTGTATGTGTGTGTATGATGCATGTGTGTTCACAGAGCAGAGTCTGCTTGCTTGAAAATTTCACAATTAAAACCTTAGAAAATGTATAATAAAAGTTTCCATCTGATCACTAGAAGGATGTCCTCTTCATTTGTATTCCACTTGACTATTCAAATTTCCCTTTTAATATGCAAGAGAAGTTATGGTTTGAGACCCATCTGAATGTGAATCATTAATGAGGATGCTTGTGCTGGGATATTTCCAAACTGGGCCGTCAGGCTGGAGAGTCATTGCAGGGAGAGAGGAAGGCTGAGGGCCTGCAGCTTGGTGCTATGAATTTGTTATGAATTCACATTGAACATTCTTCCATGACCTGGCGAAAACGAGACCTGGAACAAGACACCACAGACAGGTGGCTTAATCCCACTCAGGTTATTTCTTTAGCTATGGAGCAGGAATAATAAATCTTACTTCAATAGGTTTCTGTGTGAAATAAATAAGCACAAAACACAGCCCTTGGCAAGCATATCAAAGACCCAGTGCTATGACACTCGATTCATATTTAAAGCATCCTTGTCACAGACATCAGAGAGGAGAGAAATATCAATCGTTTGCCTGCGGGAATCAGGGCAGCCAATGAAATCTCTTTCTCTGTCGACTGGAGCCAGTAGGTACACTTAAAAAAAACAAAACATAAAAGATCAGAGTCTCTCTGGCTGCTTCTGAAAGCCAATTCCTCTTTTCTATGCAGAGGTTTGTTTTAGCTTCATGCATGTAGTGTGGGGGAGGGGGAAGAGGAACCTCGTCCCTTCTGAGAGGAATGAAAACAAAGGCAGGTCTGAGATCAGGCCAGCTAGGGAGAGGGGCAACCAGCTCTGCAAAGGTTTGAGAGAAAAGGCTGAAGGTGAAGGAGGGAGGAACCGCAGGAGGGACATGTAATTTGTGAGCCACCCACAAAGGGGCAAGTAGACAAAAAGGAAGGCTGGCCTGGGCCATCCAATGTCAAGGATAATGACGTTGGATAACAAAGCATGGTGAACATGAAGGGGACTTTGTGTGGCAGCTCCGTCCTGGGAAGACCAAATCTCTTAATTTAGCTGGGGACTTCAAAATGGACTGCACAGAAGGTGTTCCTCTGTCAGCAGTAAAGTGGTAGAGGCAGGGGCATAGCTTTACTCTGTCTTCTACAGTAGCCTGAGGAAGCCATCTAATCTGTTAGCAATCTTACCTCAGGCCAAGCCAAGATTCATGGCTTCCACTCAGAAAAGAATTTCAGAGTAGCAAGTATAAAGGAGGGCTGGAGTTTAATGAAGATAGTATGGATTTGAAGAGAGTTAAGAGAAGGAAGAAGAGTCAGGAAGAAAGCGAGATGCACCAGAGTGTGTGTGTGGTCTTTAATAGTCACCCTGTATTGCCTTTGCAAGAGTCAAGTTTACCATTTCAATGATTTAAAAGCTACTGTGTTCCTATGGGTTGCTAAAAACCTAAATAGGATCATAAGGTGGTTCTTGGGGGTTACCAGACAGGATTCTATATAGCACATAATATCTCAGGGATGTAGGAAGGTGGGGTGTCTTCATTGTAAGCAATATAAATAGTCTGAGAATTCCAGGATATATATATGGGGAAATAAAAGAAGACCTACTTGAGGCCAAATATAGCTATCCCATGATCCTGGTTCATATATTGTCTTAACAAAGTATCTCTATACAAAAAGAATATCATTTCTATGTTAGCAACCTTCACAGAAAATGTCATGAATTGTATTAGAATTCCTATTATTCATTTGGTGAGAGAGTTCAATCAGATAACAGTGAGGGGGCTCCTTTCCCTTTTCATGTCCCACAATTCCTTCTGATTTTCTATCCTACCTCACTTCTGTGGAAGGAATAAACACAGCTATTTGTCAGTTATTAATGAATGCCTCAGAAGGTACTTCATTATGGAACACCATGTCTCCTACCACAGGAAAGATCAGTTCACTAGTGGTGGCCAGTTATGTTGTTGACTGGTTCCCATGACTGAACTATTGCCCACTGGGACTTTGAGTGCTAAAAATATTATAGGACTTTATGTGACTTTTAGACAAATTGTTTACCTTTTAGGAGACACATTTTTTTGTACCTGGTGATATGTGCCTATAGTTCTGCAACTTGGGAGATGAAAGCAGAAGGAACTTGTATTCAGTGTTCGCATGAGCTGAATAGTGAAAACTTGCCTAAATAAATAAATAAATAAATAATATTTTTATTACTGATAGTTTTGGTCACAAATGGATGACCAAGACCCAGCTTATAGATGCAAATTTAGAGTCAATTAGATATATTGAAGAAAACATATGGGTAAGATGTCAGGCATGGGCAACAATGCACTTACTAGATACCAGTCAGACAAAGCTTAGTAATGGTTACTTATTTAGGAGTATTTGGCCAATGAGGTCTCAAAGACCTTCAACTATTACAGTCTATTGCTAGTGCTCTTGTTTACTCCTCAGAACTTGATGTTAAGAACCTATTGCCAAGGACACCACATTCTTGAGTCATAGGACATGGCTAAATCAATGGGTACTTATCTGGAAGCTCCCTGCTGGCTTGTCTTTATAGTGTTGGAAGGTGCTGTGCATACTACCAGAGAAGAAAAAGTGATCATCAGTCTTATCCAGCCATGAATACCATGAATGACAATAATTACTGGTCAAGCAAGACATGACTACTGTTGCAACAGTAGCATGGATGTTGTGGAAGTAAACAACCCTTCATGATTGGGTTCAAAGCCTAGTCCACAAGATGAAACCCATATTTGGCACTATTATCAGGGTCAAAACAATCCTGTAGCTAGATATATCTTAGACCCTAGGTGACAAGCTATTATTATTAATCTGCTAAATGAGCATAATATTAAACAAACTCCCAATTACTTACCTTTACACACATGGATTAAGACATCTCTCAGCCCTCATCAGAGAAATTTCTATTTTCAGTACGTGGTGACTTATATAGAGACAAACAACTGGAAAAGGTGCAGAGAATGAGACTAAAGAATGCTCATCCTGTAACGGGATGTTATGTATCGCACTCCACCCTCCTTAGGTCATTTAGGAAGAAGGGATGGAAAGAATGTAAGGGCCTGATGCAATGAATGGCTACAAAGAAGCAATGTTTCTGTACCCAGCAGGGAAACTGTACATATGGACTCACAATGGCGATGAGAGCACATACAAGGCTCATGCAGTTGAAGCCAGATAAAATATCAGTATGAAATGTGAAGGTGGCCACAAGGCTCAGCCCCTATCTGAGGAGCTGTTGGTAACCGTTAGCTACTGGGAGGGTTTGGTCAGTTAATGGTCAGTTTCCTCTAAGAGTATGACCTGTGGTAAGTCAACCATGCTCCAGTGGCAGACTACGCATGGAAGAGGACCTGAGCAGTACAGATTGACCCTTGCAAAAGAACATAGTTAGATGGAAGAGAAAGGGATGTCGAGTTTCAGAAGAGTTGGGAGTGAATATGATCAAAACATATACAAATTTCTCAAACAATTAATACAATTATTTTAAATTAAAAAGATGCATCAACATATCACTTAAAGATTATTCACTCATTTAATAGTTGAACAATTTTATATGAAGAGTTTGCTGCATTTTGGGTTTGTAGAATTAAAATTTTATTGGAAGGAAACAAATTAGGAAACGACTGGCAAGGTGACTTAATGTTGTAGTGATAGAAAGCAAGTGAGGTGATTAGATTCCGAGTGGCTGGGAAAAGTTACAGATGTTGTGACAGGTTTTAGAACAGAGAAAGATCACTAGGTGACTTGCTTGATTCCCGAATGCCCAGGAAGGAGTCTACAGTATTTTTTGCTGGTAGTACAGCAATAATCAATGCCTTTCATGTCCTTAATAAGCAGGAGATATTGACATAGAGAGAAAAAAATCAAAGTGGCAATGGTTACCTTCATCACTGTCAATCAAAGTGTCTACGGTTGCTATTACCATTGTCATCGAGAAAAGTCATCCAACCCATTTTCCTTATAAGTTTAGTTCAAGTGGGGGCTTCGGGAATCTGTCAAGAGATGAACGACTGAGAAGCTACTTCTGGAGGACTGGAAACCTTTAGGAAAGCTGCACTTACGACCCAGTATCATGCTGGTTAGTTGTAGACTGACTGGATAAACTAAAAGTAAGGGCTTAGAAAAACCTCTGAGAACTGGGGCAGATGGGAGAGAACAGTTTGGACTTCCCTCCCTCCGTTGATTTCAACAGGACTCCTGTGGACTCAACTAGACTCATATGGACAAGATCCTGTTATTCCTCTGAGCCCAGCCCTTTCTCCAGTTCTCACATCACGTCACACTTGGCTCCCAGGTCCCTGTGTGATATAGGCCACCTCAGCCTTTGGTTGTCCTGCTTTCCTTTCCTCTCTCCAATCCAACCTCACCCTTCCACTTCAATTTCTTCATCAATGGTTCCTTAGGTGCTTCTCAAATACACCAAGAAATATTTCCCATCTGAACTTTTCACCAGCCACTGTCTCTGCTCCCCCAATGCCAGGATTGCAGCTGTGCACCACTATACCTAGCTTCCATTTCTGTCTTTTAATGGGCTTACATTTCAGACCTACATCAAAGGCAACTCTGGACCTTGGCTCATTTATTCATATCTTCCCTTTTGTCATTTGTTTTCAGCAAGAGGATCCAAACAATGCAGCATCCTAAGAAGAAACAATGTCTGAAATAATCTGTGCTGTGTCCTCGTTTCTTCTAGAAAGAAAGACGACGAGACAACGATGCCAACCTACATTCAGCCAACCCAAGATCCAAGGTATGTAAAGACTTTTGGTCTCCCTCAGTGTGGAACACACAGAGATGAGACTCCATCTGTCCTGTGTAGCTTTTTTTGAGACCGAGGGGATCGGCTCACTGTGGATGCCTTCATGTCTGCGTGGGTAATAATCTCCTTGGATTTGTGTGAGTCTGTTTCAAAAGGCAGATCTGAGCAAGAGTTCGCATGACTTTTCAGGGATACTAATGAGCTAGGACTGAGTCTCCCACTGTGTGGATTTTAGGTCTATCACTTCTGTTCCCCTCTTTGTGTTTCATTGATTTTCTGTAGTTTACTTGAAAACTACATGTTTGAAGAATTCCATCTTTCTTTTCCTCTGTTAGTGTTTTTGAGTGTATCAATTTGTAAAGCAGTTCAGGCTACTGTACTATGTATGTGACTCTTACCATGGTCCACTGTTAGTGAAGTGTGTAGGCCTCACTCCTGCATGGATACTTTGCCCTTCATGTTTTTCAGGTAATGTTCTCTGGTATGTCTGGTGGTCCTGTAATTTGCATTGTGACCATCCAATCAGAAGCAGGCAAGTCGTGCAAAGGAAGAGAGGCTGTTGCGTTGGGCCATATTTTCATCCTTAGTTTTTTCTATAAAGCTATGAATTGTGAGTGTTTAAAAATAACAGACAGTGTCCCCTGGCTCTGCTGACTTAGCTTCTTAGAATCCATTTTCCTATTCTCAGCAATACTTTGAATTATAAAAATGTTATTGTGATTTTTTTTAGTATGCTGGGTAAAATAATTTTTTATTGATTTCATTTTAAGCTTCAGTTTGTAGTGAGTTAAATTGTCCTTCAATATAATTATAAGTCATGTTTATTTCCATATTGAAAAGTGCTCGTTAATGTGTTGAACATTTTTTTAAAACCTGGATTTCTTTTTGAGAATTTCATATATGAGCACCATATTTACATCATTTTCCCCTCCCCCCACTCTTCCCAACCCTCTCATACTTTCAAATCCATCTTATTATTTAATTATTGTTCATATATATATGTATATATATATGCCTATACATATACTGATAATACAGTCTTTTGAGTTCTTTTAGTGTTCCTCATATGTATACATACATATTTAGAGCTGATTGATTATTTATCTTCATACTGATGAATAAATTTGTAAAATGATTTATTTTCATGTTGATGAATTAATTTTTAAAACACATATTTTTAGTATTAACACTTGTATATATTTATGAATATTGCTTCATATCCTACTCATTGACTTGCAATATTAATTATTAGCATTTTATGTCACAAAATAAAACATGTGATATACAGTCAAGAAGCTTAATACCCTCCTCTAAACACACATCTACAATGTTGCAGGGATCCTTTATGTCTTCTAGTAACTTTTTAGTTTTATTTTCAGTGGAGATCTTCACACATTTAGATTTTATTATTGAAAGATAGTATAAAGAATCAAATTTTATTTTTTCAAAGGAATATTTCATCCTCAAATCACTGCCATAAAACTACCTAGTTCCGGTATTATATATGCATATTTGTGTGTATCTTACAAATTATTTATATGTACTTTTAAGCTTTATTTCCCCCCACCCCCTCTGCCTCCTTCTTCTTCCCCTCCTCCTCCTCCTCATCCTCTTTTCTTCTTCCTTTTCCTTTTCACTACATAGCACAGGCTGGCCTCAAACACTGCTAGACTGAACCTGAACTTGTAATTACTCTGCTTTAGCCTCTTCAGTGTTGGGAATGAACGCTTGTGCCACCACATCAGGCTTGTATCTATTCTTGAGCAATTGTTCATATCTAATTACCATACCCTTTAGCTTTCATGTTTTAACTTTCAAATATAACTTCTTATACTTCGGGAAAGAAAAGAAAATTCTCCTGTTCATAGAGTCATTTTATAGTTTGCTGTTCCTTGAGCTTAACACATGACATTCCCAAATGAGATAATAAATCTCTTTTAATTTGTACTATATCATGTCCTCAAAATACACATTTCAAATTTTAACTGAATTATACTTTAGTTATATTTTTACTTAATTTTTTCTTTTATCTTCATTATTTTCTGTTTCTAATTTCTTTGTTTTCTTCCTTCTAGTGTTGATGAAGTCTATACCTAGTGGCAAAACCTGATAATGAAAAAATAATCAATAATGTAAGAAATCCTAGTGTTCAATAAATACATTATATAACCAATTTAAAACATATTAAATTAGATTTGCTTGTATAGAAAATGATGATCTGATGTTAGTTCAGCTATGAACATAGTGCTAAGAACTGGTCTCCCGCAGTACTTCAAGGATATTGATATGCTTCCATCTTGAATGAAGGATGTTTGTTTTGCCCCTAAGGACTCTACTTTATGGTATGAAGAAGCCCAAGGAACTGTGGGAGAACCACCCACTGTGTTCTGGCTGATAGTGTCAAACTGAGGTTTTAACAGTTAAGAGTAATAACCAGCCATACACGTGAAGAAGCCTTTTGGGATGGCTTCTGTGCAACTGCCATGACTGGCCCATGAGGAAACTACAGGCTGAAAGCAACAGGAGCCTGAAAACTCATGAGCTGCGTCTCCTAGGTCTGCCATCAGCTGTGTGAGTTGGAGCCAAGTATGTGGTTTATCTGTAAAATAATGCTAATCACACGTAACACTAGAGGGTTACTGCGAGCTAGCGTGAGAACTCCCCATGGCATTAGTGGGTTCCCTTACTTGTGATGCTTTTCATCAAAGACAGTTAAGTGCTGATATATTGTTCAAAATCAGCTATGGAAATGTGTATGTAAATTCAATTCTGAATCCTGTTCTCAATTCAATTTCATTGCTAAAAGTAATCACCATAGCAACCCGCGAAGCTACCTAGTCTCACACGAGGAACCTAGAGATTCAGTACCATCCTTGGGTGTGTCTCAGTTTAATCCAAGCAAGGCTTGGCAGCAGGGGAAAAGTTGCGATGCCATTTAAAGCACAAGTATTAGAAAAATGTGTACCACTGGTTTTGAATACCTGAGCTCGGAGCAGTTTAAACAGATGCCAATATGAGAGGGAACGAACGGCTAGTTCTCCTTGGCCTCACTTTCTCACAATGCTGTTTTTGGAAAATTATTTTTACTAAAATAGCGTACCCTATATGAATCTTGTTCAAATGCCAGAGTGGCTCTTGGAAGCAGACTGTAGTTAGAGTGCATATTTTCATGGCCATACCAAGGAGAAAGGAGCTGAGTAACAGAAGAATGTGCAGTGATGGAAGGAGCGTTGTTATGCAGAAGTATTCATACTTCCCAAGATGCCCATAGAAATTTCCTCCCACACTGCTTGGTGATAGAAAATGGTGTGAGATGAAATGATGTTTCAGAGCAAAGGTCATCAGCATCAATTGTAAACGTGGTCATGTCTCTGAAGCAAGGATGCTGTGAATCCAAAATTATTGCCGAGTTCTACTTCTGACATGTAGGGGATCGAGAGAAAAGGCCATTTCCTTCAGTCTTTGCTTTAACATTGTGTGTTGCAGATGTGTTGACTTTCTAATCATCACTTAAGCACTTAATGTACTGATTATGTAATGCCTTTCCTGTGCACCCAACAGCATCCCAAATACAACACATTTGCCTTCTTTAATCTTAAGAGCAACCTTTTGAGGCAAATGCTCTTTCATGTACAGTAGAAGAAATTCAAGTGCAGAGAGGGAAACTCAGTTGCTAGGCTAGATTTTTTAGATGTGTGGGGAGACAAAACTCAGATCATTAAAACACTCATGTATTTATTAATATTAGCCTTATAGTCATTAATTACTGATAATGTTTATTGATGTATGTGCCAGGAGTGTGCAAAGAATGTCACCTGGACATGGCAGAGCAATAGAACTGAGTAAAATGAGGTTGGATTTCTCAATGTGTAAGTCAATGTAATTTAATTCCTGAACTGTATTAACCCTTGTATATCCTTAGTAAACCATAACTGTGTTTGGTCAATGTGTAAGTCAATGTTATTTAATTCCTGAACTGTATTAACCCTTAGTATACCCTTAGTAAACCATAACTGTGTTTGGTCCCTGGGAATTCTTTTGGTGCCTTGCAAGGCAACATTAAAATCGATGGATTCATAGAACCGTAGAAGTGGAAATGGTCTTGAGCCTTTCGTGTCAATGCATTAGAAGACAAAAACCTTACATCTAACAGAACACTAGAGCTGTGTTCTTGTCTTCTGGTAGTAACAGAGATTATAAAAGTTACTTTTGGGGGCTGGCGAGATGGCTCAGCGGGTAAGAGCACTGACTGCGCTTCCAAAGGTCCTGAGTTCAAATCCCAGCAACCACATGGTGGCTCACAACCACCTGTAATGAGATCTGACACCCTCCTCTGGTTTGTCTGAAGACAGCTACAGTGTACTTACATATAATAAATAAATAAATCTTTTTAAAAAAGTTACTTTTCTATACCAGAGGATTTGCCTTCCTTCAATTAGTTATATGATTCTAGTCGAGTTATGGGATCTCATTGGATCTGTGCCCACATCCATGTGATGAACTGATAAGTCTCTGGTCTCTTTGCTCTTTAAATTTCAATCCACAGATCTCTACATGAAAGGAAAAGCCTGCTCCTGAGTTTAAACAATGTTTCTTTAACTCAGTCTTTGCCTTCAAAGCTCAGGGGATATAGTGTCTTGATGAATATTTGCTCTTTCAAGTTCTCCTAGGCTGTTGTTACTTTTTAAAATAGCTGTGTTGTTTAGTAGCGTTCAGTGTAGCAAATGCCAAGAGGTATGAGGTTCTTGGGTATTCAGCTATCAGATAGCTCTCAGCTCTCCTCAATCCTTTGCAGGCTTCTGAGAGACCCACATGAGGCTTCCTAACTCTTCCCAGAGGACTCTGTGATATCTAAGCTTAACTCTGCAATCACCATCAATTGGGTTACTCTATATAATCAGTGGCTAGAGAATGAAAGACTATTGGATGGGAAGTACGCATATACGAACTAATGAATGAAGGACTGAGCTCTCAGCTACCCTGGGCTGTTGAAAACAATTTCTGTTTGTTTATTTTTGTTTTTCCCAGTGCCTAGGAAATGCTGGTAAATCCAAGTAATATGGATGCTGATGCACTTCCAGATACCTTTCTTCCCATTCATGGCCCTCTCTGGCGGAAAAGTGGCACCTCTGTCCTTTCTTCATGGAAGGTGTCACACGCATATGTCAGTAATGAACACACTTGATATAACCGATCTCTCATATTCATGGGCTTTATCTAGGTATTTACCATGCTTTGCTAGGCAGGATTCAAAAAGCTGTTGAATGTGCAACTACTATATTGTTATTAGGGGTTTTTGCAGTACATGAAAATATTTTCCTTTGAGGCAGACATGGTAAGAAAAAATTCAGAATTAAAGAAAGGCAACTGCCCCAGTTTGCAATGCATACCTGGGTGATCTATATTGGCTACAAAGTTTTTATTAGTTCTTTAGCATTGTAAGCAGAACTAGATACCAAAGCTGGGGAAAGCTACTGGAGTGTTATGATGTATAACTGAGCAAGTCAGCCAAGAGCAGTTATTTTAGGAAATGCCGAGACGCCCGAGGTTCTAATGGCTCTCACGGGGATTAAACAAACAAAGCTCATATTTTTCTTCATGAAGGATTAGATGAGAGATGGTACCTGATTAATTCACTGTCAAAACTAAGTTTATTCATACCCCAGTGCCTATATTTTTTTTCTGCTGTGGCATCAAATATCCATGATTCATTCACAATGTTTATTTTTCTTATTCATTTTAAGTTACATAAGTAGTAAATGTTTGTGGTAAAAATCATAAACAGTATGAGTAAAATAAACCTATCCTTCTCCCAACTTGACCTCTTAAGGGAACAGGCTTTACTGTTCATATGCATCCTTACCTATTGGCTCAATTTCACCCAAGATAACTGTTTCCTATCTCATATCTAGCAGAAGCTAATGACCTTCTTGAAATTGTGCATTCCTCATCTGACTACAGCGTGTTCACATCTCATTTACCTAGTGCCTAGGATGTAAGTTCTCTCCCACCCAACAGTGATTAGCTGGGAGTTTGTCTTCCTCTGAGAGTGCTGTGTGTTTGTTCTTTCAAATAGTGTGAGACTGCATTGTGTGAGTCAGATACATTGTGTAACAAATAACCTTCACATTTCTGATGAAAATGCTAACAATTCCCAAATGCCACCGAATGTAATGCACTCAAAATCAAAATAGTCTAAGAAGAAAGACATCGTACACGAATGTTTTCTCAGCAGAACACCTAACATATCAAAACAGAATACTTAAAAGGCAATTATTCAAAGCATAAAGATCTTGTTCTCATTAAGTGTTTGATTTGCTAAGTACTTTCCCAGCACTTAAATCCTGATTTTCACATCAATAGTTATGTGATAAGAATTAGGATACCTGCTGGCATGAAGGAGAAGCTTGAATATCTGGAATTACTGAGGGTTGACACTGTGTCTCCTTTTCTGCTAGGAATTCCATGGTCACCTTCTCCAGGCCTCTTGGCTACTTTTTCTTTATGTTGTTTTGTTTTCACTTTGGAGACGAATTGTTCTCATGTGGCTTTTGTAATTAGCATGGGCACAGTGGCCTTGTGAATGAATTACCTAGAAGTGTCCAACCTCAAGGCCTTCTGTCTTTAACATGCACTATGTCTCTTGCTGCTATGGAGGTATGAATTGGGACCTATGTGGCATCCACATTGTCTCATCACAAGGGGCCAGGGAGTTAATGGTAAGGTAGCTAGAACTTTAATCATCAGATATTAAAAATGGCGGATAACTTCTCTCACCTCCTTTACCCATTTTACCAACAGACTGTGTCAAGAGCCTTTATGCCTGTTAGGCTTCAATGGTGTAGTCCTGAAATCTCATCAACTCAGAAATCTGAAGTTGGAGGGTGGTAAGTTCATAGTCAGCCTGAACAACTAATTGAGAGCCTGTCTCAAAACAAAATGTAAAAGGTAAAAAATAAAAAAATAAAAGCTGGGAGTCATAGAGTGATTGTCTAGCATGCTAGGCTCCATTCCAGGTTCAATTACCAGTAAAACATACATACACACACACACACACACACACACACACACACACAGATAGATAGATAGATAGATAGAGAGAGAGAGAGAGAGAGAGAGAGAGAGAGAGAGAGAACAGACAGACAGACAGATACAGAGGTATTCAGTATCTCTTTGGACCTCAAAAGGTTGGACAATTAGTAGCTCTTTATGTGATATAATGCTTTTCTCTGGCAAGCACCACCCTACACTTGTCTTCTCAATGCACCCCTGCCCTTGTTTTCTTGGATTGTACTAATTAACACAATACATCGCTGCTTGGATCATTCTGCCTATAGAATGGGGTCTACACAACAGTATTTCCGTTAAAAGGAGCAAGTGGATATGCCACACCCTGCCATTACCTAGTTTATAGCTAATGTCTACTGGGTACTTACCAGTAATCTCACAGCTTTTTCAAGTTCTTTATACACAATTAACTAATCAGCCCTATTGTGTGGCTAACATTATTAAATGTATGCTTTAGTTCTACAAGAAAGAGAACTTGAAAACCACTGACTGTTGTGAAACAGTTTCCCCTGACCTGAAACATTTCCTCCAGGCAGAAGGGAGGCTAACAAAAATTCAGGATGTAAATAAAAAAGTCACAAGTCTGGGAAGTCTGGGAAGGTGAAAATTTAGAATATTCTCCAAGGCTCTTCCCCAGATTTATAGAAGGGGAAAATAATCTACAGCTGGAAGAGGACAATCCAAACATGCATGCTACACAAAAGAGATTTTTTTTTTTTTTTAGATCTGTAGAGCTGCCTGCAAGTCCTGCAAAGAGCTCCAGGTTTGCAGCTTTGTTGCTGGGATGAGATTGGTGGTGGTACAGTTATGTTTGTAATCCTTACAGATTCTTCAAGCAACTCCCATTAGTACTCTTGTAAGAAGCCAAGTGAAAAAACTCACTAGTTTGCTAACTTGAACTCTGATGCAATCATTACTTTGGTCTACCATAGGTTCCTTTTCTGGGGTGACTAGGGGAGTGCACGCATGTTATTAAAATTGTTCCTCTGAGGTAAACATAAAGCAATGTCTGCCATCTCCTTCCAGGATCCAGACAGCTAACTGAGGCATTTTTTTTCCACCAGAGTTCACCAATGCATCTACTGGGATTCCTTACAGAGCCTAGGAGAAGAGTTATGTACAGGGTTGCGAACACTCTTTGTTCAACTGTCTGCACCTGGAAAGTCTTACCTAACAGGGATGAAGAATCTTGTAACATAAGAAATGGAGCCCCCTTCTATTATTTCCCAGACCCTACATAGTCTAGCCCCTCCCCCAGGACAGATATAGCATTGACAGCAGCTGGATAGAGAAACATGCGACCACCTCTGAACCACTATGGGTATGTGATTTGTGAACAAGACCTTCTGGGATGATTTTTTTTTTTTTTGCAAGGGGGAGGACCAAAGACAAACGCCCCAAAATTTCTAAAATTTGGAACACTTCATTTTCTTCTGGAATAAAACATTGTGCCAGGGGTCTCCAACTTCAGGATTAAGTATGGTTTACATTTTAGATAAACTTGATGACACTCTAGAAAGCCCATAGAAGGCAGTGTTTAATTTAACGTGCATTGATTTTTTTAAGGAACAGCAATTTAGGTGTCCATACAAAAGCCAACAGACCCAAATCATTAGATTGTCAGTGAGGCAGAGACAGGAGGAAAAATTGAGTCCTGCTAATCAGAGGGTAGGAAGCTAGTAAAAGCGCCTGTCTGTAGCCAGACAGGACATATGCAAGTGCTGGTAGTAGGCACTGGCCAGGAGGCAAAATAAAATGGGCAGAATCCCAGGCAGAAAGCTGTAACATTGAAGTCTGAGCATAGATGCTTATTTGGCTGGAGATAATTCAGTACCACGGACAGTGCCTTGATGCTGTGCTTTTAGAGTCTAAGGACTAAAACAGTAATAATGTGCTGGTAAGCATTTTCACCACCATCACTTCTGCTGAGCAATCTTGTTACTAGAGGTTAAACTTGGATCTCCACTTGAGTCAAACCTAAACTGCATTATGTGAAAGGGTTTGGGCAATCGATCCATGGTCCCAGAGCTGAGAAGGTTTCTACAAAAAGAAATCTTATATTCAGGAAAGTGACAAGGAAGAGGGTGAATGAGACAGGGATAAGAAGGGCTTTAATGAAGAGCGTTCATGGAGCAGGCTGCCACTGTCAGAATCTTGTAGCAAATACTTTTCTCTTCTGTAATAAAATAGCACAACCAAGTCAACTTATTGAAGGAAGAGTTTAGTTTGGCTTGCAGTACCAGAGGATTATTACCCATAATGATATTATTAGCTTGACATATGCAAGATGACACACGTTGAATATATTTCCATCTACAAAAATTTTCTTATATTCTTTGCTAATTTTTCTTCCCTAAGTAACCACTGATATTCTCGACATGACAATAAATTAGTGTATGCCTTCTACATTGTAAATAAAAGGAACCATTAAGTATATACTCTTCTTATCCTACTTAAATTAGTCCAATGGAATTACATTCACACTGCACTGTTGCATGTTTATTTTGGTATTCTAATATACAGTTGAAAACGATGTAGTACAACTTGTTGGTACAAGTGTCTATTTGCAAATTGGTCAATTAAATCTATCCATTTTATGCTAACACAAATATGTATATTAGAGACTCCCTTCCCACTCCTATCTTCTCAGCCTTCCAAGTCCTCTTGGGTACCTACTACTGACCTAAGCAGCCTGCAAACCCTATTGGATCCTCATTCTCCCACCATTTCTCACTCCACCTTCAACTGACCTGATGATCTGGAACCATACATCCCAAGGATATCCATTAGAAGCCTGCCATATCAGGATCATCAAGGTTAGGTCCCTTCCCACGACCTACTATAACAGGAACATCCAGTGGGTAAAGACAACCAGATAGCTAAAGGCCCTCAAAAGAACACAATCAGCAAAAACCAGGGCATTTATAGCACAGCTACCCAACTACAGCAGGCCTTAAATATCCTAACACAACTGAAGCACAAGAAAATGACTTTAACTACAATCTGATAAAGATGGTGGGGGCCTTTAAAGAGGAAAAAATGCATTCCCTAAAGAAATATAGGAAAATATAATCAAACAGGTAGGGGCCTTTAAACAGGAAATGAATAAATCCCTCAAAGAAATACAGGAAAAAACAATTAAGCAGATGAAGGAAATAAATAAAACTGTTCAAGACCTAAAATCAAAGATAGAAATAGTAGGAAAAACACAAACTGAGGGAATCCTGGAGATGGATAACCTAGGGAAGATAACATTAACTGATATTATGAATCAAATGGATCTAACAGATATCATCAGAATATTTCACCTAAACACAACAGAACATACCTTCTTCTCAACATCTCATGGATCCTTCTCCAAAATTGACCATATAGTCAGTCACAGGGAAAGTCTCAACAGACACAAGAAAATTGAAATAATGCCTTATATTTTTATCAGACTACCGCGCATTAAAGCTGGTTTTGAACAGAAGAAACACCAGAAACCCTACTCATTAATGGAAATAGAACAAATTTTTACTCAATAATCTTTGGGTCAGGGAAAAAATAAAGAAAGAAACACAAAAACTTTCTAGAATTCAATGAAAATGAAGTACAACATACCTAAATTTATGGGGCACACTAGCACTAAGTTACTCTATAAAGAAATTAGAAATTTCTTCTACAAGCAATTTAAAAGTATACCTGAAAGACCTACTAAAAAGAAGCAACCCAACTGAAGAGGAGTGGAAATCAGGACATAATCAAAATTAGGGCTGAAATCAATTTATTGAAAACAACATAGAATCAGCAAAAACTGGAGCTGGTTCTTTGAGAAAATCAACAAGATAGACAAACCTTTAGCCAAACTAACTCACAGACAGAAAGACAGTTTCAAAATAAATAAAACAAGAAATGAAAAGGGACACATGACATCATACACCAAGGAAATTCAAACAATCATTAGATATTACTTCAAAAGTACTCCACAAAATTGAAATCTGAATGAAATGGATGATTTTCTAGACAGATACCACTTGCCAAAGTTAAATAAATATCAGATAAACTATTTCAACAGCCCTATAACCTCTAAGAAAATATAAGTCATTTAAAAGTCTTGCAGCCAAAAAATAAAAATAAAAATTCCAAGGCCAGATGGGTTTATTGCAGAATTCTACCAGACCTTCAAAGAAGACATAATACCAATACACCTCACACTATTTCACAAACTAGAAGAATAAGGGGTACTGCCAGACTCATTCTATGAAGCCACAGTCACCCTGATACCTAAACCACACGAAGACTCAACATAGAAAGGGAATTTCAGACCAATTTCTCTTATGAACAATGATGCAAAATAATAAAATTCTCACAGACCGAATCTAGGAACATGTAAAAAACATCATCCACCATGGTCAAGTAGGCTTCATCCCAGGAATGCAGGGATGGTTCAATATATAAAAATTCATCAATGTAATCCACTATATAAACAAACTCAAAGAAAAAAAACACATGGTCATCTCATTAGATGCTGAAATAGCCTTTGACAAAATCCAGTTCATGTTAAATGTCTTATAGAGATCAGGGATACAAGGCACATACCTAAACATAATAAAAGCAATATATACAGCAAGCCTATAACCAACATCAAATTAGATAGAGAGAAACTTAAAGTAATTTTATTTAAAACAAGGGAAAAAATAAGGTGCCCACTTTCTTCCTATCTATTCAATATAGTAATTGAAGTTTTAGCTAGAGCAATAAGACAACTAAAGGAGATCAAGAGGTTACAAATTGGAAAGGAAGAAGTCAAAGTATCACTATTTGGAGATGATATGATAGTATACATAAGCAACCACAAACATTTTCCCAGAGAACTCCTACAGCTGATAAACACCTTCAGCAAAGTGGCTAGATATAAACTTAAGTTAAAAAACAAAAAACAAAAAACAAAAAACAAAAAAAACAACAACAACAGTAGCCATCCTTTGTACAAAGGGGAAGCAGGCCAAGAAAGAAATTAGGGAAACAATACTTTTTACAATAGCCATAAATAATGATTCAACTGCCTTGTCTGGCCTCAGTGGAAGATGCAGCACCTAGCCCTGCAGATACTTGATGTGCCAGGGTCTGGGGGGCAGTATCCAGCGGTGCCTCCACTCTCTCAGAGAAGAAGGGGGGAGGGACTGTGGGAGAGGAACAGGACATCAACCAGGATGTAGAGAATAAATAAAAATAAAAAAATAAGTATGCTAGAAATGTTTGTGTGCATGCCATTGTATGACCACAGGATTTTCTTTTTCTTGAGTAGAAACCTACAATGGTCTAGATCATGTGAATGTGTGTATTTAACTTCTGGAGATATGACAAGGATTAAAATATATTTTAAGGCTTCAAACTTAGAATTTTCCATTATTAGAGCAGCATCCCAATAAGTGTCTCAATATAAGATTATACCCATTATTAATAACACCCAAATTCTGATATTAGTAAACATATACTAATAAGTAAATATACATAAAATAATTATACACACATATTCATTTATTGTCAATTTCACAGGCTCTTGAATCACCCAGGAGATGAAACCCTGGCCAATGAGTATGAGGAGGTTTTAGATTGAGGTGGAAAGATGCACCCTTGTTTGGGTCCAAGCAGAATTGAAGGAGAGAAAGCCAGCTGAGCATCAGTGTTGGTTTCTCTCTGCATCATAAGTGTAACTGAAATATGACCACTGCCTCTTGCTCCTATGCCTTCCCCTGCCATAAAATGGTACATTCAGAGTGTAAAACATAATAAACCCTCTCTTGCTTGTGTGTATGTGAGTATGGGCAGGTATAAATATATGTGTTAAGGTCAGAGATCAGCCTTGGGTATTGCTCTTCAAAATCTATGAACCTTGATACTTTTGGGACAAAGTCTCTTGCTGGGAGTTTGGGATCACCTCCTGGGATAAGCTGGTGGGCCAGGAAGCCACATGTGTCTGTCTCCCTAGTGTTAGAATTACAAGTGTACATCACCACATCTGGCTCATTAAATAGATGCTGAAAACTGAATGTGAGTCTTTATTCTTGCCCAGCAAGAACTTTACTCCCTCAGCTATCTCCTTTCCCTGCTTAAACTGCTTTAGTCTGATACTTTATTATATTAAAAACATTGTATATACTGCAGCCATTTCCAAATGAACCTTTAAAATTAATTTTAAGATACCTAGTAACTGGATATATATTTCAAGGTTTCTCATCCTTCTTAGGAGCTGATTCACTCAAGAAAGCTCATGTCTCCATCTTGTATTTCTAAAACCCAAGCTAACCTCAGCTTAAGGTCACACTGATCTAAGACCTCCATAGTACTGAGAATCCTTTGCTTTGGGGACCAGCCAGTTTTCTTCTCTGTACTCTAAGTGCAATCAGATCTTAGAACTCACTGCAGCTTTATGTATTAGATGTTATTGATGAAAGAAATCTCTTACTGCTTGTCCTTCCATTATTTTGACAGACAACAGAACCCCAGAGTCCAAGCAAGCTGAGCAGAGCTCGGATACACTTAAGAAAGCCTGTCTTGTTGTTGTTATGGAGGACTGACTGTGACTTAGCCAGTGTGAACCCCAGCACCAATTTCTGGCTATTGTGTAGAATCTTGATTCAGTGTGCCAGTTCCTAGTCGTCAGCCAAAAAGTCTTCCTCCGGGAGAAGTCATCTCTGATTTTTAAGTATAGCAGGCATCTACTCTGTAGTGTGTGGGGCTGAACGTAAGTGGGGCTGAACGTAAGACTGTTGACATTTTAAGGTGTGGATACCACCTATGCAGTGAGGCAATGGCAAAGATTTACATATATCTCTGTGAGTCTGAAACCCTTTAGAACTGGGAATCAGGGAGTTTGAAACACTTACTCCACGGCTTTTCAGCACAGAAAGATAATATCAGGTTTGCCTCCCAATGAGAAGGAGCATAAGTAAGGCAGCTGGCTGTGGACGGGATCATTTTCAGAACACACGGGAGCTTTTGGAAAACATCATCAAGCTTACAAATACATCACAGAGAATTTTCTCTTACCTATCATTAAAATTTTCCCAGCATTAAGACTGCAAGATTCAGGTACAGCAATGGATGTTAAGAAATGACATTGACATGATACATTCAATTCAATTACAGGGTTTATTAGAATTATTCATATTTCACTATCACTCTTTCTTTTGGTCCAGGGTCTAAGCAGCATCCCACCTTGCTGTTTGACACATGGTCTCTTTGGTCTCCCATCTCTGATAATTGTTCTTTTTCTTTTAAGGCCATGAGAGTCTTTGAAATATGTGGATCTGTTACTGTGTGTAGCCCCTTTCGATTTGGATCTGTTCCATGTTGCTATCAGAATTAGAGTGAGGCTATACGTTTTGAGAGGCTGCATTGTGTTTTTCCCCTGCCAAACTCTTATAATGCAATTCTAATTCACAAATCTGATGCTTTGGGGAGGTTGAATATTTTGGAAAGTAAATTTGCAATGAGGTGGAAATCTGAGAAAACAGTCAGTGCCCTTATAGGAAGAGACATAGGAGCTAGTTTCCTACCTCCTTACTTGTCACTGTATGAGGACATGGCTAGGAGCTGGCCATCTGCAGGCTAAGCAGGAAGCACGACCCCACCAGCCATCAGATCAACTGCTTCTTGTTCTTGATGTCCCCAGAATGCAGGACTTGGAACAGGAAATGACTATGTTTTAATCCCTCCTTTCTATGGTAATCTATAATGACAGGATTGCCATAGAAAGAGCACTCTGCCCTTTCAGTCCATCAGATCAAGGATGCCTGCTTGTAACCCACAGACCCACATCAGGTCTGTGAGGCTTTTTCCTTGGGAAGGTGATGTCCGCAACGTGCCTTTATTGTTGTAGCTACTTTCTTTTGATAACAGGTTGGAAAAAAATTACTTGTGACCATGCTAATGCCCCATTTCCCATCATAGGTTTGTGCATTAACCTTTGCACCCTATCAAAGCTTCTTAGCTTGCACCAATGTCGCAATGGTGTCTACCTAATGGTGTCTGATTTCTATTTTTTTCTGCACTTTCCATGCCATGTTTCTGTGAGGGAGGATAAAGTCATCAAATATTTCTTAACTGTCCATGCTATGAGAGAAGTGGGTCAGGGGACCAGGCTGCTTTCAGTTTTCCGAGGGGTTGGTGCTGGGCGGGTGATGTCCAGCTGGCTGCAGCTGTGAGGGAGGAGGACACATGCTCTTCCCTTAGACCCGTGCTGCTGCTCTATTCTAGCTGCTGCTGTTTCCTATTTGGGAACACCTCCCCCTAACTAGCTACTTGCTCTTCAGGCCTCTGCTCCTGCCATCCTTGTTAAAAGACTGTCTCATCTCTCTTCCTTCTCAACATGAGCCATTCTCCCAAACTGCCTTTACTGTGTTTCCTTCTAAGACTCACACAATATGAGTGAAGACCACAGTTATTTTCTCTACATTTCTGAGCTACTATGCAACATCTAGGACAAAGGACCTTTTTAAGAGGGATCTGACAGAGGAAAATGAATATAAAATAGTGTATTTGTTACAAACGCCGTTATGTTTATAATTTAAAGGTTTCTGGTACAGCATGATTGCTACATTAAAATTCATTCTTTTGGGAGGGGGTTGCATCTGTATGAATCTTGACAAGTGTATGTTGCTTCATTATCCATGGCAATTTGCAATACATAAAATTTTCATTACCCCTAAACATCCTTGATAGCTTTCATGGTCCTCTACTCCCACCCTTGGCACTTATTGGCCTTCTTTCTGTGCCTTTAATTTTGCTGCATCCAGAATATGATGTGAAGGCCATTACAAAATTCACAGCCTTTAGAATTTGATGCCTCTCGTATATCATGATGTTTGAAATTCACCCACACTGCTCTTGCTGTTAACACATTTGCCCATTTTGTTGTTGAGTCATGTTCCGTTTTATACACTGACTAGCTTGTCTATCAGTCACTGGGCAAAGGATTCTTTCCACTTTTGATGATTATAAATAAAGTCATTACTAGCATTTATTCTCTCTCTCTCTCTCTCTCTCTCTGTCTCTCGCAAAAGAGACATAGGGAGGAGTAAGATAGACAGGAACAGTAGAGAGACACACAGATAAAGAGACAGACAGAGAGGTTTTCGATTTTATTGAACATGAACCTGGGAATGGAATTGCTAGTGTTTTGGTGGGCAGTTTAGAAGTTATCCAACAATATTCTCAAGGAGGGAGACCTATTTTGTTTTAACGAGCAGCGTAAAGAGTCGCTCATCCCTATGCTTCCCTGTCAGTCACTTTACTTCTGTTGGTGTCTTTCATGTGAATCCTTGCCATCTCTGTACTTCTCTACTGAGCAGTTAATTAACAATAATTTGCCTATTTCTTATTGGACAGTTTCCTTCTTTGGTCTAATTTATTGTTTTTCCTGTTATGGCTGGTGCTAACATTTCCTTGCTTTGGCTGAGTAGCCCTTTTCAAGCCTTCCTCAGAATTTGTTTTTTTCTTGGTAGGTTTCCGAAAGCCCAAGCTGATTTTCCTTCCCAGAGCTGTATCTCAAACACACCACTTAGTCTTGACTTCATTTCATTTTTATATCTGCTAACTGGGAACAAGCCATTTCTCTTAGTAATTTTCTGTTGTTGTCTTCTAGTAAAAGTCAAAATAATTGCCCGATGAATGTGAAGATGGTCAAGCTTCCACCATGTTGTTAGCAGTAGAAGGTGGAAAGCAGGAAAATGGGGAAGAGGTTGTAGCAAGAGAGCTGGATAGGCACAGTGAAGCCGTAGGATCCTCACCAGAAGGAAAACATGAGATGCATGAGTAGAGAGAATTCAGAAAGGGGCCACTTTCTTACCAACACACACAGACTCCAGATCAGAAAGAGAAACAGATGGGGAGCAGATATAAAAATGATCAACGTTCAACAGATGTAAAATTATGCCCAATTACAGAGAAGGAAAAGAGGGACAAGTCAGGTGTGTTTATTGGTTGACGCTGCCATTACTTCCGCCTTTCCCCAATGGTTTTTCCAGACAGGGTTCCTCTGTGTAACCTCGGCTGTCCTGGAACTCACTCTGGAGACCTGGCTGGCCTTGAACTCAGTCTGCAGCCTCTGCCTCCCAAGAGTCATGATCAAAGGTATGCTCCACTGCCCAGCACTGCTTCTTAGGTAAAGTGGCTTTCTTCAAAAGTGCTGTCTGGCCTCAGTCCCCCTAGATTCGTGCTTATCAAAAAGTGAGAGAAGAGAAGCCATACACAGAGCCCACGGACTGTCTTCCAGGAGGTCCTTGCCATGCGCTGGGCACCATGTCCAGAATAGGATGCGACTTGTCTTAGTGTGCACTGTCCTGCTGAGGACGCTGCCTGCAAGGAGGACCTGAGCTGACACCTGCACTCTATGACAGATAGCAAAGAATCCCATAATGCAGTAAAATTGGACAGTGTAGTGATGTCCTGACCATGCCAGGCTTCTCTGTCCAACCATGGAAAGATTCAGAGAGCAACAGAGATATCAATGCTATGAAGGAGAAACACTTTAGGGTTTTGAGACAGCCTGCCCCACAGTGTATGCTCAAACAGCAATGCCCTTCCTTGGCACTCATCAAGTCTGTGATTGTGGAGCTTCTGACGCTGGCAATAGCTGTAGTTCCCAGGGTGGCCCTCTCACTTCAGCCCTCTGTCAGAACCTGCCACGAGGGTCATTTTTCACTACCCAACTTGCGAGCAAATTGTGCACCCTTGTTCAAGTAGGATGGGATAGGATCTTATCAAACAGGACTTACCAGCTGGAACCAGAAAAAAAAAATATGTCCATCTGGCCTGGGCAATGTGCCCTCCTGGAAAATTACTGAATAGTGCCAACTTCTGTAAAAATACATTCCTTAAAATGCCAGCAGAAGGCAGAGTCTTATGGAGAAATGAAGAAATTATGCAGCCCGTGCAAAGCCCCATCTATCACCAGCCCTGGGTAATGGGAATAAATGCCCACCCAGCCTCAGTGCCAAGAACATTAATAATTAGTTCATGGGAGCTGTCACTCAGGAATGTCCTGGCTGTGGTTCAGATTCCAGGCATGAGGGGATGTGATGTCAATGCACGGAACCCACAGAGCAATGAGGCATTTTGTTGTGCGTGGGTGGGCTGTCAGAAGCAACCCTCTCTCTACAGAGAGGCAGCGAGAAGTGACGACTTTGGGTCCAGGGATCTTGGCAAGTTAATCTAGCTGCCTTTTCTATTCTCCCTGCACACTTTGCAGAACTCTTGGTGGCGAGATCTTCCTCCCGAGGAATAAAGACAGCCAATCAATGCTCATCCCAGAACTTTCTTGCCTCTGCCTGAGCCCATTGCCTGCCATGGTTGCTGAAAAGCCTCTTAAGTGGCCACTCAAGGTCCTCTTCGTGTCCCTTCTTACCCCATGATATGGGCTGGTGTGTCCTCTGAAAATGTATGTGCTCTAACCCCAGTGTTGCAGACCGTGACTGAGTTTGGAAGTAGAGTCTGTAAGGAAGCAAGTGGGTTAAAGTGATAGCAATTAAAGGACATCTGATTTGTATCCTCTTAAGAAAAAGGTGTTTGGACATAGAGCAAAGGCGACATGGGTATGAAAAATAAAAGGCACCTGCTGTCCCAGCTCAGAAGAGAAGCCAGAGAAAACGAGTCCACTCAATACCTTCTTCTTCCACTTCCAGCTTCCAGAACTGTTATAAATAAATAACATTCTGTTGTTTAAACTCCCTTGCCCGCGTTTGTGAGGTTTTATTATGGTGTCCTAGCTGACACCTGCAAATCTTTTTACTTGCTCCTTAGGCACCGAACTGCCCTTCAGCTGTCTCTCTAATGAACTTCGAAGGGTTGACCACAGTAATGAGGTTGCTATCACAATATGACCCATGGCTATTATGTCCTGTCCTCATCTGTGTCTTTTTAAAATTCAACTCTCTGGGTTTTATTTTCAAATGCAGTAGTAGGGTTTGAATTCAGGACTTTTCACAGGTTAAGCCAGTTGTACATTCAGCCTCTCTCCATCCTCCTTCTTGATTTCGATGTTTGCTTCTGATTTTTTTTTTTGTATTTTCACCTTTATAGAGAGTGTTTCACCAAGGTACCAGGCTGACCTGAAACTCACACTTCTCAGTCTTCCTGGCACCTCATCTCCCATTTTGTACCCCCACTTTTTGATCCCTTTACCCATGTTCTTCCCCTAATAACTGTTCCTCAAGTCAAATGCAGGTCCTCTTCTCCACAAGGCCTTCCTTATTTCCTGATGGTCCACTGTCACTGAGCTTATGGAGGGTAACATCCGAATGGCTTTGTATTGCTTATTGCTCCTGGAGTACTGCTTTGTACATTGCAAGCCCATATCTGTTATGTAACTAAGAGAAAAACAGAGAATGGGGCTGTAGGAGGGAGTATATGATGGCCTGCCTTGGAATGTGTGTTTTAAGAGCTGACATGGGATAATAATGTTAGCCAGGCTTCTGTGATCAAACCAATGTGGTTATAGCACACACCATCTTCCTGTACACCTTTTACTTTCCTGTCTGTTGTCTTTCCCCATAGGAGAACCATTTCTACCTGCATTATGAAATTCCTGGGAAGATGAGTGAGAGGCACATGTGCAAAGCATATGCCCTTGCTTTGCTTTCTCTAGAAAAATAAAGTTCCAACCGGTAAGAATCAGAGACCACAGGCTGGGCCTCCCATCTCTGCTGGAAGCTCCCACTACCCAAAGAGTCCACAAAGTGTCCTGTGCTACATTTGGATGAAAAATAATGCTTTTGTCTCCTTTAATCATACGTATGAAGAAGCGAGGTGAAGAGTGGTGATTCTGGGGCATTCAAGTCATCAAGTCTAATAAGGGAACTCTACATCTTATTTAAGTGCTTCAAATGGACAACCATATTATAATCTAGACTAGGTTAGGCAAGTACTTGGCTGGCATAGCACAAGTCTGAGGACACAACACAGAGGGAGGTGATTCATTTCTACAGCTCTTACTGCTGTTGTAGCTAAGGAGCACCCTTCAGATATTCTCACCATAGGTGGATCTGGAGAAACAGGTGGAGAGCTGCAAACCAGAGAGTGGGTAGTTACAAGGATGGTTGCTCATTTTTTTTAGTGAAGTCTGTATTTGCAAATTCACCTATTTGCTAAAATACACCTGAAAACCACAAACTAATGTTTATGGCCTACACACACACACACACACACACACACACACACACACACACACACACCCCACATGGTTTCAATCACACAACAACACTTCCTTTCCCGGCACAGTGAGTACAGAGTTGGTCTTTCTGTCTCCAGTCTTGTGTTGCTCATGTGTCATTTCATGGGTTATGGAGTGTCTCATTTCCTACTTTCTTTGCTTTTTGTTGTGATTTCACAACAAAATGGGATGTGTGTTTACATCCCTTTCATAGAGCTGGAGTGATTTCTTGTATTACCAACACTAGTGCAAAGGTTGTATGTGTCTTATGCAGGAAACATATGTATTAGGAAAACTCCATACATGAGTAAGTTATATAGTGCAACTGACTGGAGTTCAATGCAAATGACTCATTAATTTGTATCACATAAGCTGTTATATACATCTATCTATCTATCTATCTATCTATCTATCTATCTATCTATCTATCTGCCAAGGCTGGTACAAAGATTTGATTGGAGAGGCTTCTAGGAACATAATCCTGAATTTTCCCTAACAGCAATGGTTCAGTATCAGGCGATTCATCATTCTCAGTGACTTTATTCAGTAATAATGTGATTGGATAGACAGTACCTGGTATAAAATACAGTTCAAGTTTAGAAGTGGTGAGACTAGAGAGAAGCAGGCAAGGGAGGGTCTTAAACAGCAGGACTGGTCATTATCTTGCTGAACAAGGGTCACTAGCCAAGTAAAATAACTAGATTTTCCCCTTTACACTCTAATGCCTATAAGAAGAATGGGTTTAAGGTGAGCTTTGGCAAGGTGAGGATGCACTAAAACAATTCTCCAGGGATGGGACCAGCCACGTTGTGTGCTTTACAGACACACATCTACTTTCTGAAATAAGATTCAGTATGCCCCATTCTGAGATGATGGACAGCTCACTGAAGAGCTGGGCTAAGCCTTACTCATCTGTGCCAAAGGAGTACTTGACCAATCATCCAATAAGCACTGTGCTGGGTTATATGAACAGAAACACTGCTAGTGGGAATGGAAAGGAATGGAGAGGAAGAAAAAAAGAAGGAAGGAAGGAAGGAAGGAAGGAAGGAAGGAAGGGAGGGAGGGAGGGAGGGAGGGAGGGAGGAAGGAAGGAAGGAAGGAAGGAAGGAAGGAAGGAAGGAAGGAAGGAGAAGCAAGCAAGGAAGGAACGATAGAAGGAAAGAAAGAAAAGATGGATGGAAGGAAGGGAGGAAAGATAGAATGAAGGAAAGATGGATAGAAGGAAGGAAGGAAAGAAGGAAGGAAGAAGGAAGGAATGAAAGAAAGAAGGAAGGAAAGATGGAGGGAAGAGGAAGCAAGGAAGGAAAGATAGAAGGAAAGAAAAGATGAATGGAAGGAAAGGAGGAAAGATAGAAGGAAGAAAAGATGGATAGAAGGAAAGATGGAAGGAAGAGGAAGCAAGGATGGAAAGAAAGAAAAGATGGATGGAAGGAAGAAAAGATAGAAGGAAGGAAAGATGGATAGAAGGAAGGAAGGAAGGAAGGAAGGAAGGAAGGAAGGAAGGAAGGAAGGAAGGAAGGAAAACAAGGAGAAAGGCTGCCAACAGTTCTTGTCTTTGACAGGCTGTCCTACTTTCAGAAGGACAGGAAATAACTCCAACATTGACTAACAGTTAATAGTGGCTCCCATCTTGATTCTAGTAGGATAGATAGGTTCTAAGTGGAGGCTTGGGGACAGAGCTAAGGGGGCAGGAGGTCTTCTGGAGCCATGAGTGTGATACTGTCACTGCAACGAGTCTGGAGACAAGAAAGCTAAAAAAGGTCACATTTGACACTCATGAGCAAATGGAATTTGGGGGTTGGACTTGTTATGATTGCTTCCTTCTCGTAGTTGCTTTGAGGGAATGTTTATCCAAACCCGTCACACTGCTGTGTTTCAGAATCAGATCCCTTATTTGTCTTTTCAGGTCTACTGCTGAAGAGTTCAAAGCCTTTGAAATTGTCCACCCATACCTGTATTAGACGATAGTTAGCTGAGACTTAAGTCTTCAGAGTTGATGCTGGAAGGAGTTACAGTTTGGGGGGTGCTATTGGGATAGAGTAAACATATTTTGCATATGAGAACAATATAGACTTCGGGGCAACAGATGTGAGATGCTAGTCATCATGTTCATTGAAAATTTATATTTTGAGTCTCAGATCCCCAAGGAGATAGTATCTGGTTCCTGGGCCTTTGAAAAATTATTGGATTTAGTGATTTTAACAGGAAATTGAGTGGTCACTCACTACCTCTTCCTCATGGTAGTAGGAAGAGACACCATAGAGCTTGCTGTCCTTTGTCCTTACCCGCTTCCATGTGGAAATACATCAAAGATAGTCATGTGCAAGCCAAGAAGAACCACTCCCGCCCCCACACACTCCCTGTAGCCAGAAATTAAAGTTGGTGCTTTGATCTTGGATTTCAGTCCCCACGACTGTGAGACAGTACTATTTTCATTTATGTCTTCCAGCCTGTGGCATTTAGCATGGCATCTGTGCAGACTAAAAGAGTGCTAGCTCTGAAAGGCAATTTTGGAGGCAAAGCAAGAAGACAATGTGTGTGTGTGTGTGTGTGTGTGTGTGTGTGTGTTTATAGATAACAGTCAACCTAGGTGTTGAATATGTGGTTATATTTTCATTTGGAAACTCCTTAGGAGAAGAACATCTCAATGTTTTATAAATCAAATACCTCCCTTCATCTTGCAATATGTGATTAAATACACACACACACATGGAGTTCACATTCTACACTGTTCAGAGCAGAGAAGAGTCTCCTGGATTAGTAAGAAGGAGATTTTAGTCTAAGCCACCATTTTGCTGTCTCAGCTAACCTTGCTTCAGCTTCCGAATGGTTTAATGCAGATGACTGCACTGTGTTCACCCTGCTCAGATCACGGGGTCATTGAGGAGATGAACAGTCCTTGTATGTAAAGAGATGTTTAAAGCCCATAAAAATGCAAAGCATGATCCCAATAGGAACAGAAATGGCCTCTGAATTGCTGGGAAGCCAAGCCTGAAATAATTTTTGAAAGGAAGAAAGTCACTTAGGACTTTCGAAGTGTCACATTTCTCTTCATGGTTTAAGAACACCAGACAGTCCAAGACATGGTACATGGGGAAAATAATCTCTCCAGCGTGATGACAGGCATTCTGATGGGGCTCCATTTTCTGCTCACGTCTCCGTGAACAAACATTCCTTCATGTCAGCTGGGTCCTGCCTCAATTAAAATCCTCTAAACAAGTCAGCAATCACAGTCAGCGCTACCACAGTAAGAGCAAACCCACAGGCTAGGTTGAAAGTGATCAGATCAATTGATCTGGCTCTAAGTACCTGTGCTCTCGTTACAGTTTGGTATGACTGAACAGTTAGGGAAGTGCCCATAGCATAAAGTCCATGCTACCGGGGAGAAGACAGCAGTGCAGTTGGGGGTTGAGAAGTTAACACTTAGAGCGATAACTAGAGTGGGCAGGTAGTACCAAATAATCAATTCTCTGATGAGTGCTGACAATGCTTCAGAGGAGGTGAAAAGGGGAAAAGTCAAACTAATCATGGAAATTCCTCCTCAAATCCGGTGACTGGAACTGGGCATTGATGGCTGACCAAGAATATATAAGAAAAAAGTATGATTTTACAAGTGCAAATGGGGGTGCAGGAAGCCGTAGGCAAGCAGTCTAGGACTGTGCAGGCAGAACAGTGTTCATCTTGAATCAGTATATGGGTCCAGACTAGAGCCATCAGTACAAGGTTGATACAAACCAGGGATACCACTCCTGCCTCCTTCTAGGGAACAGGGTCCTTACAATGTATGAGTCGGGGTATTTTAAATTTAAAATTTGAGGGGGCTGGGAAGATGACCCAGTACATAAAGTGCATTCTGTGCAAGCACAAAAAAAATGGTGTTCAAAATGACTTCTGTGGTCACACCCGATGATAAATGGCTTGCACTAAAAATAATACATGGCCAAAAAGTACAGGAAACAGCATGTACCCAACTGTCACCAGAGCATTTCTGTACATGCTAGTGGATGCACAAGTTGAATTTGGTTAACTCAGTCCTATTTCTGTCCCTGGTTTGTAAGGTTTAAATAATCACTGGGGTAGACTGCAATACAACGACACTTACTCTGGTGACATGCAGAAAGAACTGTGTCACCTAAAGTCCAGCATGGGGGTGGGGGAGGGAACTTCTCTTCAGGGCTCTGCATGGGAACTCACCTGGGACAGAGAGACAGCAAACTGAAGACACAGTCACATGCCTGGCAAGCAAGACTCACTTGCACTTAGGAGTAGGCTGCCGTGAATAATTCTATGGGAAGGGCGAAGGCGGGGCACAAAGTTTCAAGGTCCAAGTCCTTTGGGTACAACATAACCCTTGTGTTTCATAAACACACAACTGCTGTAGTTACCTGCTGAAGACCTGTACAACCACTCCCCCACCCCCGGCTTCACACACAACATGAGTGGGAGGAGAACTGATTGGAAAGGAGAGAGTGAGGAGTGGGAGGGGGAACAGAGCAATGAGGGGGATATAATTATAATACATTATATACATGTATGAAGTTGTCAAAACGAAATCAGAATTGAATGTAAGCTGAAAGACTGAAAGTTGCAGTGAGGAAGTAGGCAGAGTTGGAAAGGTGAGGCCAGCTTTTGCTGTTGGGATTCTTCTGTGTAGGGAGGACTCTGCTCCTGTTCTACTGAGCCTGGTAGACCATCCCTGACCTTAGGCTTTTGCTGGTGACAAAAACAACCCATCTGACCCTTCCAGCCTTACCCTTCCTGCCCCAGTCTGCCCTTACAGGCAGCACTGAGAACCCCCTCTCAACGCAAAGGCTTTTCTGTAAGCAAAACTTTCACTGGCAGAGGCTGCAGAGCTCCAGCTGCATCTGATACATCCAGGCTTGCATTTGTAGCTAGCTGCTCAGAGACAAGCTGGGATTCCTTTGCAGAGGCTCTTCTTTGCCTCCTTAGAGCAGCAGATGATGGCTTCTAAGGGTCAAAGCCCTTCTTTTATCAAACACCTGCTTCTAGTATCCAGATGCTTTGGAGGAGGGAACAACAAAATTTACTCCAAAGCAGAGCCCTTGGCTGTTGCTCAAATCAGTGGGGCATACACATAATGACTGACAGAGAGATAAATGCAACAGGATAGGAAGCATTAAAATATTAATACAACGACACGGACGTGATGCCACGATTCAAAATAAACAACCCAATGACATTTGGTAAAGGAAGGGCATTCATTTCAGCAAATGGTAAAGAAACAACTGAGTGTCCACTTTAGGAAAGGCTTTCATGCTGACCTCACAGTTGATCAACAAATTAATTTGGAATTAATGTTAGACATGAATGTAAAACCTAAAGCAGGTACTTCTAGAAAGAAAAATGAGAGGGTATTTACTATCCTGGAATAGTCAAAATGATTTTGTAAAAGGCATCAAGTATAAAAGTATTATAAGTTGAACCTCATCAAAATGAAAAACTTTTTTTTAACAGAGCTATTACAACATGTGTGAAAAAGATAAAGGACTTCCCATAGAACACTTACAAATCAATGAAAAATGGCAATAATCCAATAAAATGTGCTCAGAGGCTTAAGTGGGCACTTAGGGGAAGACGGGATGGCCAATAAGCCTATGAAAGGGACTAAATGGGAAACGGAAGTCAGAACCCCACTGCAAACCACTGGCATGAGAACTGGAGAAGCACGTTCCTCATTGCCTGAGGCTGCTCAAGATGGAAGAGGACTTCCCAAGAGCACCTTCTCAGGTGAGCAACCAAATAGGAGATCAGAAGAAAGCTCAAGGGAGTTCTAATAAAATGAGAGTTCAGGAAAGGTTAATGGACCCTGCAGAAAATAAAAATCAGCGAGGAAAGAAGACCTAGTGGCCTCAAGCCTTTGATTAGGGTATCATGAAAACTGCATTCTGCCCAGGGTACTTACTGTGAGTGATGGGGAATAGAAACAGCACTTCATATCCTCAGGTCAATCAAGGAAGTCATAATTAACTATATTTAATTATTAAAAATGTGTTTTTACACTTAAAGAAATGTTCAACATCCTTAGCCATCAGGGAAATGCAAATCAAAACTCAAATAATACTTGTCTATGGAGGACCTGCCTCAGCTTGAGAGAGGGCCCTGAGGAAGGGGTATTAGGAGCAGAGGATGAAAAGACTCAGAGTTAAGGATGGGGTGCAAGCTGACACAGCTCTGTAGTTGGCTGGAGAGATAGTTCTCTACTGGAGACAGTTCCTTGTTTGAGGTAGTTCTCTCTTGCAGACCAAAGCCCAGTCTTTTATTTTACATAAGATACTTTCTTAGGAATTGCATATCAATTCAATCATTTACCCCATGTTCCCTTTTGATTGTCTCACCTTGGTCCCTTGACCCTAAAGACAGAGCCACATAGCCAAAGCTGCCAAGTTCTGCTGCTTTCTGAAGCTGGAACATGGCCCCATTGTTCTATTACATTGCCACCAGCTTTCTGTTTTTCAATTTCTTTAATGCCTAAGCTTGGCTGTCCTGGAACTTGCTCTGTAGACAGACTTTAAATTCAGAGACCTGCATGGTTCTGTCTCCTGAATGCTGAGATTAAAGGTGTGTATCAAGAGCTGGGCATGGTGGTGCATGCCTTTAATCCCAGCACTTGGAAGGCAGAGGCAGGCGAATTTCTGAGTTCGAGGCCAGCCTGGTCTACAGAGTGAGTTCCAGGACAGCCAGGGCTACACAGAGAAACCCTATCTGGAAAAATCAAAACAAACAAACAAACAAACAAACAAACAAGGTGTGTATCACCATACCTGGACCTAAGCTTTTCTTCACCTAGAACTTGCTCTGCTCCAGGCTGGCTTTGAACTCAGGGATTTGTTTGCCTTTGTCAGGGATTAAAGGTGTTTACCACTAGGCCTGGACATAAGTTTTTCATGCTCACTATTCAAGACCTGGATCAAAACCCTGTGCCTTCTAGTCTCAAGATCTGGATCACAAGTGTGCCCTCCATTTCTGGATTGTAGTTCATTCCATATTAAAAATTCCAAAGTACTCCTCATTCAATTGCAAACACAAACAATAAGATTAGGTGGGTGGAATCTTGCCCTGGGATCACCACTCCCTAAACCTCTTCATCTCCTTGAACACACGATTCAGCTCCATTTCACTTTCTGGTGTCCCTTTATTACTTGAACCATACATTTTGTATTTAGTTTAGCAAGCTCTTCTTTTTTCAATTATTCCTTTCCCTATCATGATTTAGATTTTTTTCACTATTGACCAAATCATGCCTCCTTATTTAAGCTGGCTCATTAGTGCAACTGCCTCTGTTCTTTCAGGACTGTGAAGCCCCTCATGCATTTCATATTGCTTCCTTATATTTTGCATGGTTGAGAAATCCTGTAAAGAACAGTTTTTGCACTGATTTATATGTTCTTGAACTCATATTTTCAGAGTTCTTTCTCACAGCCTTAAAGGCTGTCTTGGAGATCACAGCATTTCCATTTTGCTGAGGAATACCTGACATGTTCTTATTTGCTGAAATTATGTTGTTTCTCATTATCATGGAATCATTAACCTTAGCATGAAGAACAGTCCCCAATAACATTGGCAGGGAGAACATTCTCTGGAGGAGGAATGCAAAATATATACGTTTTTATACTAACAAGCCTCATACCTACAGCAGTCATCAGTACTCCAGAAGACCCATGTCCTGCTGTCTCTGCTGCAGGGGCAGGGACCATATCACACTGTCCCATCTGTGGCCATGCTAGACCCAGGCAACCCGTCAGAATGGCTAAAATCATTAAAACAATTGATGGTACATGGGTGGTGAGGATGTGAAGCAAGGAGAACATTCCTCCATTATTGCTGGTGGCATAAACCTGTACAGTCACTATAGAAATCAATATAGCAGCTCCTTAGAAAGTTGGAAATCAATCTACCTTAAGACCCAGCTATACTATTCTTGTACATATACCTAAAGAATGCTCCATATAACTACAAGGATACTTGCTAAACTACATTCATTGTGTCTTTATTCATAATAGCCACAATCCAGAAACAACCTAGCTGTCCCTCTATGGATAAAGAAAATATGTTACATTTACACAATGGAGTATTACTCAGCTGTTTAAAAAAATAACATCATGAAATTTGTAGGGAAATGTACGTCACTAGAAAAAAAATCACCCTGAGTGAGGTAACCCAGACCCAGAAAAGTAAATATGGTATATATTCTCTTATAAGTGGATATTAGCTGTTAAGTGTATAGTAATCTATCTTCAATCCATAGACTCAGAGAGGTTAGATAAAAAGGCGGGCTCTAGGGGGCAACAAATGGATCTCCATGGAAAGGAGAAATAAAAGAGATTTTGTGGGTAGACTGGGCAGATGGGGATAAGCAGGAAAGATAAGTTTGGGGGTGAGGAAATGTATGGAGGGAGAGAATTTGGGAAGAAATAGCTGAAATTGGGGGCCAATGGAGGTGCAGTGTGGAAACCCAGTGCTGTGGAAACTTCTTGGAATCTACGAAAGTAGCCCTAGTGAGGACTTCTAGTAATGGAAGATACAGAGTCTGAACTAGACATATTTTGTAGTCAGGCAAGGCTTCAAGTAGTGGAATTGGGTTGTATTTAGTTGAGTTATTGGTCAAAGGAATCCCATGGAGATTCCTGAACAACTCAGGCTGATGTTAAGACAGGGGTCACTCTTCTAAAACTGTCCATTGGCAAGGAAAACAGCCACACAGCTCATGGAATATATAGAGGTTGGGCTGGGGCCTTCATGGAGCCTTCACCCTTTCATTATAGTCTCTTTCATGATAGAAGACACTCTTTAAGCTTAAAGAAGGAAACACTTGGACACCAATGCAGTCACAAAACCCTTGACATACAATCTGTCCTGCCTTCAAGATCTGCTGGGAAAGAACTTGTGGAAGTGACCAACCAATGTCTGGCTTAACTTGAGGCCCATACAATGAGAGAGAGAAAGAGAGACAGACAGACAGACAGACAGACAGACAGACAGACAGACAGACAGAGACAGAGAGAGTCAGAGAGAACGAGCCCATGCTCTATACTGCTTGGCTGGTCAGGGACTGGAGACTGTATAGCCCAGAGATGGAGGATAAAGCTGAACATGATTGGAAAAAATAAAATTATTCCTAATGACATTCATTCAGTATTTACTAATTGGTGGCTTGCTCAGTTGTCATCAGGCTTCCTCCAGCAGCAGATGGGAGTCAGAGACCCACAGCTAGACATTATGTGAAGAGAAAGAGTCTAAGTTAGAAGTCTCCATTGGGTCCCTTCTCTCAGTGGCTCTGCATGGATCTCCACCAGGTCCTCTCTGCATGTGTTGTGGCTATTAACCTGATGTTTTTTAAGGACTCCTAACAGTGGGAGTGGGTGTGTCTCTTACTCATTTGCCTGTTCTTCAACTCTTTCCCTTCTATTGGGTCACCTTATTCAGCCTTGAATCTTTGACCTTGTCTTATTGTATCTTGTTCTGCCATGTTTGGTTGTTGGGTCTTGGAGGCCTGCTCTTTTCTGAAGGGAAATGGAGAGGAACAGGTAGACCCAGAGGAGAATGCAAGAGGAGAGGAACTTGGAGGAGTGAGTAGAGGGCGGGGAAACTGTGATCAGGATGTATGATTGAGAGAAGAATCTGTTGGATTTCTATTTTAAGTATGTCTTCCTAATAATATTTTCCCAGAACAGCACAAAATCTGACAGGAGTAGAAGGTTGAAGAAGAGGTGAAGAGGTGGTGGTGGGGAGACTGGGAAGGAGACTCACACTTTTCTCCTCTTCTCTGTTACCGACACCGAGGCTCTTTAGGAGTAGGTAACACTTTGGAACCTTTAGAAGGAAGGGATTGTTGAGTTCTGGGCTTGGTGCTTTGGCGTGCATTCACATACTCTGTAATCACAGTAATGCTGTAACAGCCTCAACCCTCTTGAAACCCCTCATTTCTCAGCTGGTGACTGGCCTAAGAATAGCAGTTATGATGCCCTACCTGGTTGTCTTAGTTACTTTTCTCTTGCTGTGAAAAGGCACAGTGGTCAAGGAAACTTATAAAAGAGAATGTTTACTTTGGGCTTCCCAGTTCCAGAGGGTTAATCTGCGATCATTATGACCAGGAGCATGGCAGCAGACATGCAGGTATGGCTCTGGAGTAGTAGCTGAGAGCTCACATCTCCAACCACAAGAGTCAGGCAGAAAGTTAAATGGAAAAGGCACAGGCTTTTGAAATCTCAAAACCTACCCCCATTGACATGCCTCCTCCAAGAAGGCCATACCTCCTAATCCTTCCAGACAGTTCCATCAACTAGGTACCAAGAATTCAAATCTAAGAGCTGACAGAGGCTATTCTCATTCAAACCACCACACTGGCCCTCTTCACTTTGTTCTTGTCATACCACCAGTTTTGGTTCTTGGGAAATCCAAAACACAGTGTTCCCTTTTTTACTTCCCGAATCCAGCATGAACATCAGACCTTGCTCTGGGCTCCTAGCATAGTGCTGAATCAACACTATAAAATCTACTCTAGATCTTTCCCTTTTTCCTATCCTCTTTCCATTATTTTCTTCCTTTCAATTTCTTACCTTTCCCTAGATATCTTATGGACTTGTTTTTATTTCTTTCCCACCTACTTCCTAGCATCCACCCCCACACCATTCTCTCTTCAGATAAAGAAGTTATTTATAAGCACATGTCTTTCTCCCACCCCCAGAACCGATTACTCTGTAGTTTTCAAAGATCCTAATGATAGCCAAAGATTTCAGGGGAAAGGACTAACAGCAAGGGCAACATGACTGAATGCAAACTTGGGGGTTTTGTGTGGTGCCTGCTTTAGGAGATCCGGCCCAGCACTTCCACAAATATGAATTACTAAAGACTACCTTGATTGGTGAATTACTAAAGACTACCTTGATTGCTCTATCTCAAAGAGAGTTTCAAATATTAATTAACGAGTGATTAGTTCAGCCTCATAAGTTATCACTCTGATAAAATGGGAATCAGAACAGGAACCATAGCCAGTCTGAGTGTGTTATTGCTATTTTATCAGGCCTCTTTCATCCAATAATGAGGGAGCATAAAATGCAGTTTAATGGACATAATTTGATGGTAGAAAATTGTTCATCTGGTATAAGCTATTCATCTCTCTTAATCCATCCCCGAACACATGGAAAATGGCTCTCCAGTAATATCCGTAGAGGCTGCTTGCTATTATTTTCCTGTACTTTAAGCTACCTCTCTAGAAAAAGCCAAAAGGTTTACTGATGCCCACACTCTTGTCTTAGATAAGTCACACAACCCTAGTGAAGTTTCTTGATATCTTGAAAGTATGATCTTGGGTCAAAGCATTCTCTTTGTCTCTCATATCATTTCCTATCATGTATAGGAATTGTAGTGAATATATATTTTAATCAAATTACAATTGAATAAAGGTTATTTATTTAAAATAAATAATAAAATTAGAATATCTTCCTGTGGAATCCAATGGGTCTACAGAAGCTGTAGATAATTTATTAAATAGTATTAAATTCCCTATGCAGTCATTCTCATTTTATTTATTCCATTGGAGTTAACAAACTCTAAACTTCCTTCATCACCGATTCACAGCATGCTTCCCCTCTCTGTCCTCCAGCCATAACCAGCGTCTGTCTCCTTCACTTACCTATAGATGGGTTTCCAGTGACCTCTTAGTCAACACAAAGCCCAAGACCAAGCTTCTCTTTGGTTAACCCACCCTAGTCCCTAGGTTAACTGTGCATGATCCTTTTGGAATTACTGTTCAGGAAAATTTTGATAATATAGTATAATGTTCTTCTATTTTCTTGTTTTAAACAACAATAGGGTTTAGATGACTGTTCTCTCTGTTTCTAGAGGACTTACACTATTCATCCTTTTACATTGTGTATTGGCCAATCTACGAAGAATTTATAGTATTCTGAATTCCAATTTTAAAGGGAGTAGCATGAAAACAATGAAAATTAAAATCAATTCAGAAGGAAACAGTGATATTAGTTAGATAGTTTAGTGAGTAAAGCTGCCTGCCATCAAACGCAATGACCTATATGCAATCCCCAGGATTCACGTGATGGAGGGAGAAAACTGACTTTTGCAGGTTAACCTCTGACACCCCCCCCCACACACACACAAGTTCCTGCTGTCTGACACACACACACACACACACACACACACACACACACACACGTGCGCGCGATATATATATATATATATTTTTTTTCTATCTATCTATCTTTCTTTTTTTTTTTTTTTTTTATAAGTAGGAAATGTTCCAGGCTCTTCTTCTTGCTTTACTGAATGGAGCTCTTTATGTAACTGTGGACAACTTTCCTAGTCTTTCAAAACCTCACTTTACTTATCTGTAAATTGAAGATAATTATACCTCCCAGGGTCGCTATTAAAATCAAATAGGGATAATTGATGTGAAATGCTCTGAAAAATTAGAGTTCTATGCTAAGCCAAGATTAGCAGTGCAGCATTGTATGATAAAGCCTAAGGCCTGCCCTTTCCCCTTTATGGTCGATCCCTGTAAAACTTTTTTAAAGCTTCCACTTGCGTTTCTAATTAGGTCAGTGACCATTAGTGATTCAGTTCCCTGTGTACCAAACCAAACCCTGCACCTCTTGCAGAAGCTAAACTTCCTTTGGTGTATAATATGCTAATTGTGTCACCATTTTATCTGCCCACTCCTGAAGTATGGGAACTATTTTGACTTAGGTGGTAATGTCCCAGCACTGAGAACCTCATGTAGGTTTATAGCTAACATCCATCCTGAAACAACCGACTCAATAGCCTGATAGTTTCTGGAGTTAGAAGTTTAGAAGATTGGCCTGGTTTCTCTAGAAGATTCCAGGACTGCCTCATGTCTCTGTCTGTACTGGGAGATCACTGGGATCCTTGGGACTTGAAACATGACCCCTCTGCTTCAAGCTCTAGACCTCTGTCTCCAGCTCTACACGGCTTTCTTCCCTGTGTTTCTTTTCTTCTCCTTTCCAGACACAAGTTCAATAATCAACTACGACCTTATCCTCACTTGATTGTATCTGGGAAGAGTGCTTCTAAATGTTAGTCGCAGGTACTGGGGATAAGGACTTGAAATATGTGTTTCAGCAGAGTGGGATGCTAATTTCCACACTTGGAAGAAGTATCTTTTACTTCTTGAGGTTTCCTGGTTTGGATAATGCCATTGCTAATTACCCAAAACATTAACTTCTTACTCTCTTCCTGTTATGTCAGAAACTTACAAATCCACAAAGGGATGAATCCTTGTCTTTTACTTATGCAAGTATGTATCCACTCTATAGCCTTTCCTTCCTGGCACCTCTAACTCTATTTTTACCCATTAGACCACCTGTTTATCTAATCTGCTACTATCATCAGAGTCCAGTTTAAGTTTCTCACTGCTACGTAGCCAGATCCTATTCTCAGGTTGAACTTTCAGTTGTCTGAGTGCTCAGTCAGCCTCTTCATGGTCCTGTGGTCTGTGTGGAAGTCTGTTTCAACAACACAAGATAATTCATGCTTTGAGTAATATATAATCTTCAACTCATGTCTTTTAGTCTCCTCCTCCCAGGGAAATAATACCTGAGGCTTTAGAACATTTTCTTACTTTTTAGGAAGGAGACAATGTATATTATGCTTACCACGGTTCAGTCTGTAAGTCTGTAGAGCTCATTTGGAATTCTTGAAGATGGTGAAAAGAAAAAAGAAAACAAAGAATAATGACAAGAAGGAGGAGGGCAGGAAGAGGAAGAGAAGGAGGAGGAGAAGGAGAAGGAGGAGGAGGTGAAGGAAGAGGAGGAGGAAGAAGAGACAATCACTTGGAGGCGAGACATTTGCATGTTATTAGTGTCCTCTGACTTGGTTCTTTAGATAAGTATCTTCATTTGGGAACAGGGCACATACGGTCTGTGGTGTGAAGTGTTTCACTCCATTCCATTGTAGATGTGGGATTACTTTGCTTTTCCTTCATACAACCTGGTGGGAATCACGTGAGAGGTTATTTTGGAGGCTGAGTGGGTTTTGAGCCACAGACGGTGGGAGGCACACACATGACATCTGTCTTCTTTCTGTTTCCTCACAAGAAATTGTAGTATTTCTGACAGATTTCTCCCAGGGATGGAAGCAAATTAGAGTGGTTTCTAAACTGCCAAGTGTGGCCTGAATTCAGCTACACAAGTGAGTAACAGATTACCGTGAAGGGGGACAGGAAAGTTGACAGCTCTAGAGATCTACAAAAAGAAGTGAGGAGTTTCTTCTATTTAGAACTTCAGACAGAATGCTTGTTCAACAAGCTCTGTGTGAAATGTTTCTCATTTGAAAGTCTTATAACATAGACATGGAAGAAGAGAGCCGAGAAACACTCTTTAGGAATGGGTTTAGGAAGAGCTAACGGACTCTATGATAGTTAAAAGTCAGTCTTTGGCATCAAAGCAATTTAAAGAACCCAAATTAGAGGATTCTAAAGGTGGTCACTTAGAGATGACCCATTTTTCTTTTTAAAATGGTGGCAAGAGACAGGAACATCTCTGACATGGTTAGACTAAAATACTAATAAGACCGATTGAGACTTCTTTAATTAAAGTATAGACAAACTGATTTATGTTACTAATGATACAATATCTCAGAATGGATGAGTTGCAAAGGAAAGGGACTTTTGATGGCTCAAATTTTTGGTTCAAGGACAAGAGACCGACTGCATCAGGTGATGAAGGCTTTGCTAGGATTGAGGGATAATATATGTACGTGTGACTATGTGTGCATGTGCACACATGTGTCTGATCTCTCTGATTTCTGTTGAAGCAGCAGGGTTTAGTCACAGGGGCTCCAGTCGGATAGATGGCATTATTGAATCCTGACCTTTTCCCCAAACTCCACAGAAGCTTGAAGTTTTGTTTTCTTTTTTTATTAGATATTTTCTTGATTTACATTTCAAATGCTATCCCAAAAGTCCCCTATACCCTCCCCCTGCCCTCCTCCCAACCCACTCACTCCAGCTTTCTGGCCCTGGCATTCCCCATGTACTGAGGCATATGATCTTCACCAGACCAAGGGCCTCTCCTCCCATTGATGGCTGACTAGGCCATCCTCTGCTACATATGCAACTAGAGACACAAGCTCAAGAGGTACTGGTTAGTTCATATTGTTGTTCCTCCTATAGGGTTGCAGGCACCTTCAGCTCCTTGGATACTTTCTCTAGCTCCTTCATTAGGGGTCCTGTGTTCCATCCAATAGATGACTGTGAGCATCCATTTCTGTATTTGCCAGGCACTGGTATAGCCTCACAAGAGACAGCTATATCAGGGTTCTGTCAGCAAAATCTTGCTGGCATATGCAGTAGTGTCTGGGTTTTGTGGTTGTATATGGGATGTTTTCTTAATACTACACAGTGGGGATTAACTTCAGCAAAGATATCCTTGGAGGACACAGATTTTGACTACAGCATAGATAAAAAAAAAAATCAGAGTTAAATCTGGAGTGTCCAAGTCATGAATCTGGGCCCTTGTTTCTCTAGTACATGATAAAGATGGTAGGAAAAAAAATACTACAGTGGGCTCTAGAGTGACTAGATATAGACAGAACTTGGGATGAGCAAAATATCCCACCATAGCTTTAGTCTTCAGTACAGGTTTTGTTTATTTGCTTGTTTTCCTTGTGTGTGTGTGTGTGTGTGTGTGTGTGTGTGTGTGTGTGTGTGTGATGGGGTCATATAGCCCAGGCTGGCTTCAAACTTGTGAACTCCCTTTACCCCAGTCTCACAAACACTGGGATTACAGGTGTGTGCCACTAACTCAATTCTTAAATGCATTTTAGTCTGTATATGTCTGATTCATACATGCATTTGGCTATAGTGAACATGTGGCCAGATGTATTATATATGTAAATAATTACCTCCTTCAAGGAAGTACACAATGGATAAGATGACAAGCCATTTTTCCTTCCAGCATTCTCTCCTCTGCTATATTTGAATATTCCCTGACTAGAGCAGGTCTTTACAGGCTAAGCAGAGCCATGTTCATCTGCTAGATGCTCATCCAGAGTGGAGGGGTAGATATGTACTGGTAAGGCTGCCTTTTAATGTCTGTGTTGCTGATTGCCAGAGAGATGGCTGTGTGCACACATGCATGTATGTGTGAGTGTGTGTATGTGTGTGTGTGTGTGTGTGTGTGTACACAGCAGTGGTTTTCAACCTCCCTAATGCTGCAGCATTCAATACAAGTTTTCATGTTGTGGTAACCTCAAAAATAAAATTATTTTTCTTGCTACTTCATAACTGTAATTTTCTTCTGTTATTAATTATAATGTAAATATCTGTGTTTTCCAGTGTTCTTAGGTGATCCTCAAAGAGGATTCAACCCATAGGTTGAGAACAACTGGTCTAGCTGGAAGTCAACGTCAGGTGTCACCCCTCAGGTGTCACCCACCTTTGTTCTCTTACCAGGACTTGGACTTGCTGATCTGGCTAGACTGGGGTCTAGTCTTTTGTTGACTTGCTGGGATCACCCTTTCTCTGTCTCCTCAGTGCTATGGTTACAAACACACATCACTACATTTGGCCTCTTAAGTGGCTCTAGGATCAAATTAGAGTCCTTGTGTTTGTATGGCAAGCGCTTTACTGACTGAACTATCTTGGATTTTAAGAATCCCATCAGTGGATTCTTAAAATTAATGCAGAGAAAAGAGAAACACCTTTTCTCTTAAAAAATGCTTAGGTGTTCTTTAAATGAGGAACTATGCAAATGCAAAGAAAGAAATCACAAGCAAAGGTAGCAAGAGTGGAAGACACTTTCTGGGAAACTGGTTTATTGAAAAACAAAATTCATTATGTGTGCCCTCATTTATTGAAAAGAGGTTATACTTTTTTTTTTCATTCTGGAGACACAAGATGCAAGCAGCCCTGGTGGAAAGCCTAGCTCTCCATTCTCAGGACTGTTCATTCAACCCAACTCCAGGTCCTCTCATTGCTGCTCATACTCTTTCAGGGAAGTTGACAGCTATGGGCTGTAAAAGGCTGGAACCAAGTTATTAATGGCTTTGTTTCTTTCTCCCCTTTTCATTTCTCCATCCAGGTCTAGTGTCTTAATGAGGAGAAGACAGTCAGTGATAAGGAGGATTAAGACTCCACAGAATGGAAGGAATCCCGAGCAGTGGTTATATTACTCAGTTTTAAGAGGATCATGTAGCCTGAGACTTTGCTGCGACAGGAGACAGTGAAGCAATCATAAGGAGTTCATAAGGCAACACCAATACCTTGCAGGGAAGATTGCCATTGGATTAGCTCTGTGATGTTTGTGGACCTCATCCATCCGAGACCAGAACCTGCTCCTCCTCCTCCTCCCAGAGCTGTGCCTATTCTGGCTGACTGATTTCTGGAAAATACTGCAGCACTGAAAGCCACACACTGCTCTGTCCCAGCTCCGGGGAGAACTGAAGTCCAAACCAAGGACTACCCCCAAATGTGCCAAAGGGACTGAAATAAGAGCCTCAACAGAGAACTAGAACAAACTGTAAGCATTCCTATTGTCCCAGGATAAAAGTGTCCTAAAACTGACAATTTTCTGATCTTTGTCTAGGAAAACCTACTCCCAATTTCACAACCTAGAGATTCTGCATTTGAACATTTAGATATAGTCTCTATTTGTTTTGTCTGCTAAGCAAAAACCAACCAACCAACCAACAGTATGAGATCAATACCATCTGGTTTTGACTATTAAAGTTTTCTTGCTCTCTGAAGTATGTCTGTAGTGAATATAGGAAGTTTTTATGGAGGAGGTGGAACTTGGAGAGACCTTGAAGATGAGTTATGGGAGGGGGCATGCAAGGGCAAGCTGGTTAGGAAGACTAGCTAGGGTGAAGTGTGAGTCTGAAATGTCTTTCACAAGCTCATGTTTGAGGATATGCACTCCAGCTGATGATGATGATAATGATGATGAAGATGATGGGTGGTGCTGATGAGGATATTGTGAAGCCTCTAAAAGGTGAGGACACTGGGCACAATTCTTTGGACATTGTAATCTGGCCCCATGTCACATCTGAAAGGAGTGAACTGGCCTGAGCTAGACAGATTCCATGGCGGGCTGCAAACTAGCAGTTCAGGAGACTGAGCCTGAGTTTCTACTTCCCGGAACTGGGGAAGTCAGTTACTGGAACAACCACAGGCTTATGTAAAAAGGACTCCCCAGCTTGCAAAAGGACAGTTAGCCAAGCTTGTGGCAAGAGGTCAAGAGCTACCCCTCCCTGGCATGAACTAAGAATAGCTAGTCTGAATAGAGCAATACCCAGACCCTCAGAGATAGAACCCACCAATCAAGATATAGATCACCTACCCCTTCCTAAAGTTTCTCTTTTGGCTTTAAGACTGACCCTGCGAATTCAGTCAGAATCCTTTTACCCCAACAGAATTGGTCCCCTGCACGCAAGAATTGTTCAATAAATGCTATTTGCTTTTGCATAATTTTTGAGTCTGGGGTATCATTCTTCAGCTATTCACGGACCCTAACAATCTTCTTTCCATCTTCCTCTTACATCTGCATCCATGATGTAAGTCCTCCACCCCCCATCAATGTTTCCACCACTATGAGCCATATGAGATGTCTTCCCAAACTTTCTTCCCTTTAGTTTTTTTTGTTTCTTTGTTTGTTTTTATTTTTATTTTTTTCTGTCAGGCATTTTAGTCATAGCAACACAAAAGTAGCTAATACAAGTGACTTAATTAAGACTATGCTGGAACCCAAAAGCATAGAAGAACCCAGCTCTCTGTCGTATTATGATTTGGTCAACTTTTTGTACCTAAGGGTCACCTAGGGAAACTTCATATATGTTCTTATTACTGAAAGATGTAGGAAAACCTGCTGTGAGGGTTCTTAGTTTTGTATAGAGAAATAATTAAAAATAGATTCAGGTGAAAACTCAAGGAAAATATTATTGACATTTGAGAAGGAAAACAGTGGGCATGAGAGCCAGAGTTTTAGAAGAAAGGGAGGAGGGAACAGCTCCCAAGAAGAAGGAGATGGAAGAAAGCAGAGCTTTCTGAGTTAGAGTCAGGAGAACAGGAGGGCTCAGCATAGGAAGCTGCTTAAGAAGAGAGTGGGGGTGGGGTGGGTGGGGGGTTCTTCTGAAAGAGTAGTACGTAACCAAAGACAAAATGGAGTCCCTTGTGTCAGGAGGGAAGGTAAACTTTTGAACTAATATAAGGAACTGAACCGTTGGCTCTAGCTAAGGGCAAGCTTTTTTTGGAACAATCACAGAATGGTCCAACGCCCTCTGAATATTTCAACACCCTCTGTGGAATGTTTCAATGCCCCAGGAGGTTGCCTAAGGTAGCATATGACTTAACTGTTAGGTAAATTACCTCCCCTTTCCCCCCCCCCCCAGTTTGTGTTTTTTGCCTTTATAAGCTTTGTAAAATTTCAGGTCGGGTCGACTCCCCTGTCTCCTGCGTGGGATACAGGGTCGTCCCAGAGCTCCGATTAAAAATCCTCTTGCAGTTTGCATCAAGACGGTCTCCCGTGATTCTTGGGGTGCACGAACAGCCTGTGTTTGGAGTAGGGGTCTTTCTGGTTTGATCTTACACTTCAAAGAATTAGAAAGCAGCAATGCCCTGGGTCCAGGGGCAAGCAGGTTTAGGATTTGAGCCAGTGTGCAGGGAAAAAAAAAGAGGTCTTAGGAGAAAAAAGTTACATTTCTAAGGTTTAATTCAGAATTAAGAAGGCAGACAGTCTTAGCTGTGGGGACTTGGAAGTATCTGTATCATGGGAAGGCCTCTGGGAACCTCTTATGCCACAGACCCTTTTTAGTCTCCTGAATGCATGACAAACAGAGAATACATGAGAGAGTGTGTAGAATCTGAGTGTAATTTGTCAAGTCTAGCATCAAACTTTTTATACAGAAGAGTAACAAGAAACCAGGGGAGATACATCAGCAGAGTTACAGTGACACAATACAAAAGTAATGTATACATCAAAAGATGGCGGGGACCAGGCCGCTGCTGGTTATCCCTAGGAAGGGATCCAGGTGTAATGCTAGTCAATTGTTAAGCCCACCACCAGGGATTCTTAGTAAATGCCTGATTATGCTGTCCCTTTGGGCCTAGTGAAGAAACACTAGGGGGGATTCCCTAACTCTTTCAAGGTAAACCCACCTATTCGCTAGGCCATCGTGTATTCCCTTGTTTTGGGTGGCTGCTCTGCAGACTAGCCCTGAGCTATTCTAGCTCCGTTCTTTGTAATGCCTAATTAGTTTCACCTTCTCTGCTAGAAGTAAATTTGAATGTTACTGAATAGATAACCTTCTTACTGAATTCCTACTGAATTCCAAGCTCCTCAGCTTCAAGGATTTTCTAGGACATTGGAACACTGGTGAAAGTTTAGCTATGTCAAGAAATCAATCCTTAAAGGCACTTATAATAAAACAATACTGAAAGAGAGCAGGTGGATCCATACACCAGACTAACGCAGGGATAGGGTATGAATATACAGGTTATGAGAATGCCAAGGTTCCAGGAGGTTGAGTTTCCTTGAAACTCTTTGCCTCGTGAGTGCTTCCAGGCCTCTCGGCCTGTCAAGCAGGGTTTACTGGAGTGGGTGTAGCACTCTTAAGTACATATTTCATTAGAGAATAGCTATTCTCAATTTTCCTGTCATTCTTTCAAGTGTATCATGCGTTCTTCTACTTCTGGCTATAGAATGGTTTTCTTTAGACTGTAAGACAGGATTCTTCTCCTAGCAGCAGGACATCTCCTGTTCCAGACAAGAAAAGTTCCTGCTGTCTATATTAATATGGTATTATCATCTTCTGACCACGCCATTTGAAAGGGGCAGGGGTAACTGGCCATCAAATCATGCTATCTATGTCAGAGGTCAGGACTGTGTTAGTATTCAAGTGTTCCCCATCAGGGTTCCAGTCTTTGATGAACTTGTTGCCCACCTCTGAAAAGAAGCTGCCATGTACCAGCCCTCATGTACCAGAGGAAGCCAACACATGTTCCAAACAGTGTCTGTGACACAACCTTCTTTCCTTTTCTCCCTGTCTGCTATTGCTAAACAAACCAGGGGTTTCTCTGCTGTTCTTCCTTACTCACTTGGTGCAGTATTTAAAGCTTCTGAGAGCAGATGTATACGTGGGGAAATTTAGCAAGCGCTTCTCCAATGGATCTGATTCCATTTCACCCTGGCACCATCTTGCTAGAGATGACATTTGGTCTCTTAGGTGGAGGGCTTGGCCCGGCAGACATTCCTCCCACTTCAGGTGCCAGTCCAAACAGTAGGTCGTGTGCTATTCTGTGACTAGTTGGCTATAAACTGGCTATTCGCATGCTTACCTTAATTCTCCTCCTCAAGTTGGAATTATTTCCTAGCCTGGCTAATAGAACTTCGAGAAGCACTTCATTCATGTCTACTAGGTTGTTAATGAAGTTTATAGTAAAGGATATTATGAGTCCAGACAGAGGAAATATATAGGTCAAGGCATGTGGGAGGGGCACACAATCCTCTAACAACACTTGCATCTTCCACAGTCCAGGTGCTTTTCAAACTCAGGGCTTTTTTTGGGGGGGGGGTTGTTAATGAAAGCTTCATTATGACTGAATAAATCATCAGCCATTGGCTGTCAGCTTGCCTGTCAGCACCATCCCTTGGGGATGAGAAGGACAGAAAGTCTTAATTCTCTAATTATATCTTGGTGTTTCTAATGATCAGCCCACTGGTCACTACATACATATATCTATATCTAAATCTATCTATCTATCTATCTATCTATCTATCTATCTATCTATCTATACACACACATATATATAAAACAGATGACAATCATACACACATACATATATAAAATAATATATTATATATTGTATATTATATGGCATATGGTACAATCATATTACATGCTACATGTTACATGCCACATGCTACACACTACATATTATACATTACACATATGTTACATGGTACACATTGCATATTGTATATTATATGTTACATGCTATATGTTATGTTATATTTTATATGTTATATTATATAATATTTTATATGTGTGTGTATGTGTGTATTACAGATGATATCTTTGAATTTCTGCTTAGATAGAAGCTGAGTTTTGTATTTGTTTTTATAACTCTTTAGAAGAATTTAAAATGACATTCATTAACTGTTTTATACTAGTTAGGAATCCTTTAGGTGTTCCTCGTTCAAACCCTAGAGTTTCTTCTCCCTCCTGACTAAACGTAGGTTTGATATATAACCTGACTCTCTCTTCTGTTTTCCTTGCCAGATTTAGTTAACTTAAATTCGGCCCTCAACACTGAGCATCTCCCTCACAGTTTCCATCCCAGACCCCCATAATAACAGGAGGGGCCTAGGGAGCCCTACTTACTCCCTTGAATACCATTAATAAAGTTCACTTCACCTAACTTAAAAAAAAAAGAAAATGAGATTATATAAACAGGTTTCTATAACTACCTTAAGGCAACTGGGCTATGGTGCTATAAAGTATGTACAATTAACCGTGTTGTATTCTGCTCAAGTTCCTTGGGCTTTAACACTTGAGAGCAGCTAACAACCTACTTTGAACCACCCACATCTCAGTTGTCTCACTGAGAGCTTGATCTAGAATTGCAGAAAGCTGTTCTATCCAAGCCCAAAGCAACCCCCAAAAAGAGACACCTAAAGAATGGGTGGCAGGCCTGACACACAGAGTTCTGAGTATAAAGAAGGCAGCAATCTTGCTCCTTAGAAAGGATAACCCTCTGGTGTGCATCTCATATAATTTCCATAGTCCTGTACTGGGAAAAGCATTTGGAGCAACAATGTGCCCTGACTGGCCCATCTCTCCCATTTCCCACAGTATTTCTCCAGAATCATTTGTGTGTGTGTGTGTGTGTGTGTGTGTGTGTGTGTGTGTGTGTGTGTGTGTGCGTGTCTATTTAATCTCTCTCCTCAGGGACCAGATAACTCTGTGCAAGAGGAGGCAGAGAGAGTGCAAGAGCCAGAGAGGATAAAGGACACCAAGCAATCCGTCTAGAAACAATAGGGGTTGGCACGCACCTATGAGCTCACAGAGATTGAGGCAGCATGCACAGCAACTACCCAGGTCCGCACAGGGTCTGTTCAGTTTGGGACTCTGGAGAAGTGGACACAACCCCCCCCCCCACCACCCCATGCCTAATCCAGCAGCCACTTCCAACTAATAACCATTTGCAAATGGAAAATTAATTTTCTTCAAGGGATTTTCACTGGGGAAACAAGTCACTCTGAAGGGTAAATCTCATGCCCAGCAGTAGATGGTCAACAGTAAATCTGGAGTTTCTTTGTTTTATAATCTTGTGTCTGGGCATGTTTTTCTACTTTCCAAATAGGTCATGGCTTTCTGTTCTGTGTTTTTACAAGATCCCTGTGTGTGTGTGTGTGCGCAGGTCATGTGTGAATGTGTTTGTCTCTGTGTCTACATGTACTTTTTGTGCTTTTTCTTTGGCTTTTTTCCTTGTTTGCTTCTTTTGTTATATCTTAATTTGTTTTTATTTATCTTTTAAATTTAATTTATTATTATTTATTATTAAATAGACATCTGTTTGTTTTCTAAAGAGACAGAGGGGATGCATATCCTGACAGAAGGGGAGATGAGAAGAAACTGGAAGGATTAAGAAAGAAGAAGCAGAATATATTGTATGGAAAAATTTATTTTCAATTAAAGGAAAAAAAAAAAAGAGAAAATTGCCCTCTAAATAACTATGGTCACTGATGGAATCTCAAGATCAGATTCTGGAAGAACCTAAGATAGTATGCTACCCAAAAGTCTCTAGAATTGTGTGGTTTAGGCTATATCATGGTTTAGCAAGTCAAAAAACCACAGGACATCAGTTATAATAGCGACTCACCGATTACAATCCAAGGCAAATGAAATGACATTTTAAAAATTCCTTACTACACTCTGAAGTTGTGATAACATATTGCTAAAACATCTGTTTCATTTATTTACTTTGGTCCAACAACCAGTCAGTTAAGTCAGAAACATATTTGCTGTATAAATTGAATACTCGGGGAACGTCAAACTCTCCAAATTCCCCTTGCTTAATTGAGGGTTGCTGGGACACATCTGCCATATCAGCCACCTCCACAACAAACTGAAATAATCACATTGCTGCACTCACCAGGCTGTTGTGAGGATAAGACCTAAATATTGTGGTGAGGCACATGGCACATATGGAACTGCCATTCAAACGTTAAACAACAGACTGGTACCGTCCACTTAAGACTACCGAGGAAGCAGATTGGCGAATGTTACTTCTTACAATTGCTATTATTTTTCTTTCAGTTGTTACTGGTTAATTTTTTTTTTCTTTCAATAGGTTTTCTGGTCATTCGACTTAAATCTAAGCATTTCCAGCTCTTGCTCACTGCTGAAGTTCTAACAACTGAGAAATAATAAATCAATAAAAGCCTAGAATAACTTCCAAGGGATATGGCCATGATTTCTATTATATTTTGGATCCAAATTGTCCTCTAAAGGCCCATGTGCTTTATCTCCAGGGTGTTATGATAGAGAAGTGGTAAAGATGTTGTGAGGTGTGACCTAGTGGCAGGTCCTTGAGGGCTTACTTTTCAAGGGGATAATGAGACCCAGGCACCCTCGTCTTGCTTTCTTGTTCCCTGTTTCATCATGAGGTGAACAGCTTTACTCTACTACACGGTGTGCCTTGCTATGCTGCCTCTTCACGGACTCAATGAATCGGAGTCCCACCACCAATGAGAAACCCTAACTCCGTAAGAAAGAGTAGACATTTTCCCCGCAAGGGAATTTTCTCAGGTACTTTTATCTGTAGCAATAGAAAGTTAAGAAACACAATGATCCTTTCCTTCTTGCACTCCTCCCTTTCCCACATGACTTCACAGGAATGCTACTCTTCCATCACAGGAGAACTGCTCCTTTACCAGTCACTCAGCCACTTGCTGCACCCAATAGGATTCTCATGAAAAGATTCAAGCTAAGGCTTGAAGGAGGTGTGCGTATTTCGGCTTCCTGGGTGGTACATCACTGAGTGGTGGGTCACAACTCCCATAAGCACCGGGGCTGGTGTGCTGGTGTGTGACAAACACAGAGCATGGCCTGTCACTCAGTAGCCCAAGAGCAACCCAGGTATAGAAGGATCAGAGCTGAGAAAAGAACCATCCAGCTGGGACCAACACAAACTGTCAATTTCAGACTCATGAGTTGATTGTATGCTTATTTTAAAAGTGCCCAATACTTTGAAGAGGCTAGCTAAATACCATTATGATACTATTTATATAACTATACCTCTAACATGACCAAATCTACCCCACACTCAAGTTCCCTCCACCATAAGAGGTTTCTCTGGGTTCCAGAGTGGCAAAAGCTTTTCAGACTCCACTTTTCTTCTTCTCTCGATAGGAGTAAGTTTTCTCTGCCATTAGCCAAATATGGAAACAAACATGTCACTCCCATAACCCTTCAAACGTTTCCTGATCCTTCTCACCCTTTGTAACAAGAGTTCATTATGATTCTGCCTTCAAGAAAAAAAAACCACCTTATTATTCAAACAGACAGTTTGAAGTAAGATTTCTTTGACATTCTCTAAGTTGGGGTGGGAGCTGAAGAGACACGTGGTGGGTGGGAAGACACTGCTTGGCAGAGACATTTGAAACATATTTTTATACAAGGGATTCATCTATAGTTTTCATAGCACTTGACACTTGAATCTGAACTTCAGTAGCTAATTTTCCCTCTGGTCGTTTTAATGATATATTCGGAGGCTTCTCTCCTTTGCAGGGACACACGATGTACATACAAAACACATGGGTCTCAAGCTCCCCTCAGAGTGCATCCACAGAACCCCGAGGCGTGTGGTACCCATCGCATCCTCTTCTGTTTCCTTCCCTTCCTCCAAAGCTCTAAAATTACACCCTGAGTGTTGGAAATTACTGAAGATTTTACCAGGGAAGCTCATAGTGAAGACATGTTTTCCATTGCTTTGTGAAAATCCCAAATCATCTAACATCCTCACAAGCAAACAATAAATACCAAAAATAATTCAAGCTCTGGATTTTAATACTCCTTGGGTAATAGCATGTGAAATTTAAAAAAATATTATTTTCCTACTTATTGAAATATAAGGTATCTTCATAAGTTTGAGATTTCCAGAATTTCTAACACTGTCTCCTTTTTCATTCAATTTACCGGGAATGGAGTATTTCAGAATACTTGTAAATATCACAGTTTTTAAAAATTTTGATATTTTTATGCAAATGTATCACTCCTAAAATGAGAGTAGACTTTGCATGTATGGTGGTTTTTTGTTGCTAAGCACTAAATGTATTAGGTTGCACTTTTTACTGGGTTTTCTAAAGCATAATTATATGGGCAATGCAGCCCTATAGTCCTATTCTCCTTTACCAGAAAATTGGTGATGTAATCTGTACAAGGGTTATATGAGCAACTTTACATTTTTGGTTGTTCTTTGGTTTGTAAGTAAATTGTGATGTTAAGTGGCAGAGGGGGTAAGCAACTTCCTTTAATGTGAGTATCTGAAGGGGATTCCAGGGATGGATAACACTTTCTGAGATGCCCCAACATTTAAGGCTTGTACTATATCACAGAGGATGATTGAATTGGAAAGAAAAATGCAGATAACCTCTTCAATTACAATATTTGTTTACAAGCAAGCATGGGTGCCAGCAGGCGTACATCAGTTTACTTCCTAGGGCACTAAACTGTCTACAAATATTAGATGCATGAGAACCAGAGATAAAAGTCATTCCCGGTTTTAAAGCAAACCAAAGATTACACACAAGTAAAGGCTGGAAACCCCCCTGTACTGTTACTGGGGCCAAGAGCCTGTGGGTAGACAGGTCCTAGGTCTTAAGGACCTACTATCACTCTGCTAAGTGAGTGTAGTATTCACTCAACTCCTAACAACTTCTCCTAATATCCATAGATTAGTGTATCTTTCAATGCTCATCAGGACATCTTCTTTTTGCAGTAGATGGTGATTGAAACAGAGACCCACACTAGTCAAGGTGAAGATACTGAGACTACAGAGTGTTCAGCACTAAATGAAACATCTCTTATAACACAAGCTCTTTCCAAGGCTCAGGGATTATCATGGATGAAGGAGCATAAAGACTGTGAGTGTCAGACACAGTGTATGGGTACAAGGACACTGTTTTCCAGACACAGAGGGGTGGTTGCACATATGAACCCACTGCACTGTGACACCATGCACAGGACTTGTGCAAGCTCAAGCCAGACAAGCCCCTGGTATGGAGAGGGGATGTGGGCATAAAGTTCCACCTCAGATAAGGAGCTATTGGCTTTTGGTAGCTGCTGGGGGAGGGAGAGCCAGTTTCCTTTAAGGGTGTGGCATCTTGTGGATTGACCAGCCTTTCGCGAAGACCACACATCCAAGAATATACAGACAGCACGAATTAGACTTAATGGGTTAAGAAGAAGGAGATAATAAGTTGGGTGGGTAATGAAGGGGTGAATGGATCTGGGAGGCATTGAAGGAAAGGGGTAAATATGATCAGAGCATATTATATAAAATTCTTCAAGAAATTATGAAAAATGATTTATAAAAAGACTCCATGGGCTGGAAAACTCAGCCTTTCCAAGCTAACTGGTAGTGAATGACTTAATTTTTAAAATTTTTTAATGTGCCTTCATTTAATTGCAAATGCTTAGTATTATGCATAAAGGAAACAAGAGACAGTGTGGCCCATAAATTATTCACTTCAGTGTCTAATTTTGATTCTAAAGCCAAATAATAAAATGGAAATAAGGGAAAACATTCCAAAATGAGTCATAAGTTCTATGAAGGTCTGAAAAATTATTTTCAAGTCTTGGATCATATTAGAATATACACAAGCTAATGAATCATATATTAGTGCACTTTGCCAAGTTCTAACAGATGGTGCCTCCATCGGAGAATGCGACATTCATCCCTCTGGAAACCAGTTTAGCTATAGAGCAAGTGACAGAGGCCAGCGGCATGCAGGCAGCTAGGTCCATACCTTTGTGCCTAGGGCCTTCCATCTGTCTCTGTACAGTACAAATGTAAGGTTAGATAGAAATAAGATAGATGGGCTATTGCAGGAACACTTTCAAAGGAGCCAGAGTTGTGCATGCAAAGCAGCTGGGCTGAGAGAATCTGTCCCTCCAAAGGAAGAAAAAGTTATTGCTGGGAACATTGAATTCACTCGTGAGATAGGGATGAGCATTCTGAAAGTGGAAAAGAAGAAGGCAAATCAGGCCAGAACTACACAGCATGGTGCTTGACTGGGTTGGTCTATTTGTACCTCAACATCATCAGATTCTTCAGACTCTGTTTCCCTCCCCAGTAGTGTTTTACTTTGCATTATTGATTTTCATGTTGATGCCTTTTGAAGATCTGCCCATTGGGCCAGTGTATCCACTTTGCAGAATATAAGTTGCCTTCAGGCTTAAGACCCAATGAGTCACACTCTGCAAAAGTAATGAGTTTGAGATAGGGAAGTCTAGCTCAATGGTTCTTTATCTCCCTAATGCTGTGGCCCTTTAATAGAGTTCTTTTTTTTTTCCTGTTTAATTCTTGTGTTTATTATTTATTTATTTTCAAATTTTTAATTAGATATTTTCTTCATTTACATTTCAAATGCTACCCCAAAAGTCCCCTATACCCTCCCCCCTGCACTGCTACCCTACCCACCCACTCCTACTTCTTAGCTCTGGTGTTCCCCTGTACTGGGTACTGGGGCATATAAAGTTTGCAAGACCAAGGGGCCTCTCTTACCAATGATGGCCGACTAGGCCATCTTCTGCTACATATGCAGCTAGAGACACGAGCTCTGGGGGTACTGATTAGTTCATATTGTTGTTCCACCTATAGGGTTAAAGACCTCCTTGGGTACTTTCTCTAGCTCCTCCACTGGGGGTCCTGTGTTCCATCCTATAGTTGACTGTGAGCATCCAGATACAGATACTTCTGTATCTGCCAGGCACTGGCATAGCCTCACAAGAGACAGCTATATCAGGGTCCTTTCAGCAAAATCTTGCTGGCATATGCAATAGTGTCTGGTGGAACCCGACTGTAACAGTATTTTAATTGCACCTTCATAGCTGTGATGTTGCTACTGTTGTGAATCGTGATGTATACATCTTTGGAGGTAAAGATTTGTCAACAGGGTTGTGACCCACAGGTTGGAAACTGCTGGCTTCTTCTCCTCTTTGGGCAACCTCTGCAACGCAGCTCTTTGGAAGATGAGGCTGAAGCAGGGATTTTGACTAAAAGCACACCTGGCTCAACTTTCTTTTGTGTTCTTGCTTCTCTACTCCCTTCCTGGTTCCTTGAGAAAGCATTTCTTCGGTAAGTTTCTGATAGATTCTTGTTTGACACAAGCTCTTAGAAGTGTACTTTAATATTCTCTTCAGTGGATGGTGATATCTTTTAGACAGCACCCAAGCGTATTTGTTCAGACTATCCCAGGGATGTAGACACAGAGACAGTATTCTGAACTGTTTTATCAGGAAACATACCAGGAATTAAGAAGAGCCAATGACAATGAATACACAGTGTCTCCCAATGACAAGAATACACAGTGACATTGTCACTTTCAGTACTACAATCAGGGAGACTGATAAACTGGCTTTTGACAGAGATAATCACCTCCTCTCAAGTTGTTGGAATCTAATAGCTTTGCCACTGTAATGTTTCAATAAAAGATACATTGGATGCTAATCCTTCCTTCATCTGAGAGAAAGGTGTCAACATGTGCCTTGGGGATAGAATATTCACCCTGAAAACCGAGAATAATAATGTGATAAACTAACTCACACAATGATGCACAATGAGAGACTTGTACAGAATACGGGTTTTCTCCTTTCCTCCCTCTGTTTCTTTTCTGAGGCAGGGGATTGACATGTTTCCCTGGATGTGGTAGCCTGGAATTTGCTATGGAAGAAGTTGATTTATTACTTCCTGCTTGATGTAAGTTTCTTAGGTTTATACTGGTGAGTCTTATGCTCTCTAAGAATGTAAACAGAGTACATGAGCAAACGATTTGGGGTTTGTTTGTTTGTTTGTTTGTTTCATTTGTTAATTTAAAGATATTATTTCACCATATTATCCAGCCTGGCCTTGAACTCCTGGGTTCACACGAGCTTGCTTCATCTTCCCAAGCAATTATGTCTGCAAGTGCACACCACCATACCCAACTCTAACAGGCATTGTCTGAATTCTGCAGGATTTCTCAGACATTTATCGTGCAAATGTTCGAATGGATATTTCTAAACTAAGAGATCATACAGTTATTTCTTTCTGAGCTTTTTTGTTTTCTTAGGTGAGACTGTGAACAGATAATGTTTCCTTTCTCTTTCCACTACTCTGTGCTATTGAGTATGACAGAAGGTATGAGAGTACAGACATCTATGGCCTATCATTGAGAGCTAAGTGAGCCTTTCTATTCTCAGAGGGATAAAGTTGGTAATGGTCTCCCTTGTTCCATGTGTATATGTCTCTGCTTTCAATTAGATTCCACATCCCTAGAGAACACAGTAAATACTGAATTTTATTTTAAAAATTAAGCAAAATATTCATATTTAATGAATACAATTAACATCATAGTCCCCACATAGAATTTATTATGACGTTGGGAAATAGTCCCAAAATACTACAGAACTTGCTATTTGCTGTCCCTGAGATAATTCTTTCAGAAGGCTGTTGTCATATCTATCTAGGTATGTATATCTATGGTCTGCTATTTATCATCTATCTATTATCTATCTACCTATCAATCATCTACCTATCTATTGTCTAGTACCTATTAATCATTTACTATCTTCCATCTAGAATATAGCTTCATAACATCAAATATTTCCTTTGCTTCCTGCTTTATTCACAGCACCAGTCTCTGTCTTTTTATCTCACTGTCTCTCTGTCTTTGTCTGTCTGTCTGTCTCTCTCTCTCTCTCTGTGTGTATGTGTGTGTGTCTAAGTAACTGTGGGAAGGAGGAAAGAGCAAAGAGAAATAAGGAAAGAGAAAAAGAACAGAGGGAGGAAAGGAGGGAAGCATTCAGTGTGAACACACACTTGTGACCCTTTTTGTTTTATTTTTTCCAGGGTATCTTCTGCCTTATCTGGGTTGTAACTCTGCCTCACACACATACCTAAACTACAAGGATATCTTATTCAACTGTGGCATAAATCATCGTCTAGAATATGTATGGTTTGGGAATGAGAGCATTTTTTTGGGGGCCATCTTAGTTGTAACAAGCATTACAAAGAATTTTATTTATATATTAATCTATTTATTCATAAGTTTATTCACTTTCATTAGTTCATTGATTTTTATGCTGAACCAAATTGTTCAAACAATGCTTTTGATGACTAATGATTACTGCATTCTTCACAATTTAGATCAAGTTAAAAATGTATCCCTGTTGGATATAACAGGAAATTTGAAAAACAGAAATAACACATGCTGGGTATAGTAGTCTGTGTTGCCAATCATTATCTTCCTGAACTAATACATCATTCCAAGCCTTCCTGGTTTTTAAATTTTCTATTTAAAAATCTGGTATTACTCCGATGGACCTATCTTTGTGTGGGACTTGGTATTTTTCTGTGAGGTCTTCAATATGCTTTCTTTTTTGAGTATGTATAGAGTTTTGACTTTAGAATGATCTAGGTAATTTCTCACTTGACTTCTCTGTTTGGTATTCCAATACCTCCTGCATGGACATTTCTCTTCCACCTTAATTCAGAAAATCTACTATGAAATTTTAATAGAAAATTTTTTCTATGACTTTTCACATAATCTTTCTTTGTTCTATTCCTATTACTTATACATTATATCTTCACATCGATTCCTACAGAATTAAAATGTTCTCATTATATTCTTATTAATTTATTTTTGTCATTGTGTGATTGTTATAACTTTATTTTCTCCCTGAATAATCTATCTTTTCATTAATTTGATTTTATTTGACATAGTGAATTTTTTCATTTCTTGTATTTCTGTTCTTTCAGTACTTCTTTTTATTGAATTCTATGTTCATATCTTCTTTTGATGTCCTTGTTTGTATTCTCTTGGAATCCATGAAAGGAGTTTATTTGTATTGTTCTTGATTTATTTGAAGAAACTTACCATTTTTAAAAAGGTTGTTTATGTGGGATTTTGTCTAATTAATCCCCAGTGGGGGCAATGACCAGGGCATTAATAGTCTTGAGCAGGGTATGTTGCTTTGGTTTACATATTCCTTATGTTTTGCCTTAGGACCTTGTGCATCTGAGGTTAGGTGGCCACTGACAATTTTTTATTCCAAAAACAATTTATTTATTAGATATTTTCTTCATTTACATTTCAAGTGCTATCCCGAAAGTCCCTTATACCGTCCCTGGCCCCCCACCCCCACCCTGCTCTCCACCCCACCCACTCCTGCTTCCTGGCCCTGGCATTCCCCTGTACTGGGGCATATAATCTTCAAAAGACCAAGGAAGGGCCTCTCCTTCCATTGATGGCTGACTAGGCCATCCTCTGCTACATATGCAACTAGAGACACAAACTCTGGGATGTACTGGTTAGTTCATATTGTATTTCCTCCTATAGGGTTGCAGACCCCTTTAGCTCCTTGGGTACTTTCTCTAGCTCCTCCATTAGGGGCCCTGTGTTCCATTCTATAGATGACTGTGAGCATCCACTTCTGTATTTGCTAGGTACTGGCATAGCCTCACAAGAGTCAGCTATATCAGGGTCCTTTCAGCAAAATCTTGCTGCCATATGCAATAGTGTCTGCATTTGGTGGTTGATTATGGGATGGATCCCCAGATAGAGCAGTCCTGCATTGTTGTTCTTCCATTTCATCTCCAAAGTTTGTCTCTGTAACTCCTTACATGGGTATTTTGTTCCCCATTCTAAGGAGAGATGATGTATCCACACTCTGGTATTCCTTCTTCTTGAGTTTCATGTGCATTGCAAATTGTATCTTGGGTATTCTAAGTTTCTGGGCTAATATCCATTTAACAGTGAGTGATTATCATGTGAGTTCTTTTATGATTGGGTTACCTCACTCAGGATGATATCCTCCAGATCCATTCATTTGCCTGAGAATTTAATAAATTCATTATTTTTAATAACTGAGTAGTACTCCATTGTGTAAATATACCACATTTTCTGTATCCATTCCTCTATTGAGGGACATCTGGGTTCTTTCCAGCTTCTGGCTATTATAAATAAGGCTGCTATGAACATAGTGGAGCATGTGTCCTTATTACAAGTTGGAACTGCTTCTGGGTATATGGCCAGGAAAGGAATTGCTGGATCTTCCAGTAGTACTATGTCTAATTTTCTGAAGAACCACCAGACTGATTTCCAGAGTGGTTGTACCAACTTACAATCCCACCAGCAATGGAGGAGTGTTCCTCTTTTTCCACATCCTCGCCAGCATCTGCTGTCACCTGAATTTTTGATTTTAGCCATTCTGACTGGTGTGAGGTAGATTCTCAGGATTGTTTTGATTTGCATTTCCCGATGATTAAGGATCTTGAACATTTATTTTTTTTTTCAGGTGCTTCTCAGCCATTCGATATTCCTCAGCTGAGAATTCTTTGTTTAGCTCTGCATCCCATTTTTAATAGGGTTATTTGAATTTCTGGAGTCCAGCTTCTTGAGTTCTTTGTATATATTGGATATTAGGCCCCTATCAGATTTAGGATTGGTAAAGATCCTTTCCCAATCTGTTGGTGGCCTTTTTGTATTATTGACAGGGTCTTTTGCCTTACAGAGGCTTTACAATTTAATGATGTCCCATTTGTCAATTCTTGATCTTACAGCACAAGTTATTTCTGTTCTGTTAAGGAATTTTTCCCCTTTGCCCATATCTTTGAGGATTTCCCCCAATTTCTCCTCTACAAGTTTCAGTGTCTCTGGTTTTATGTGGAGTTCCTTGATCCACTTAGACTTGAGCTTTGTACAAGGAGATAAGAATGGATCAATTCACATTCTTCTACATGATAACCACCAGTTGTACCAGCACCATTTGTTGAAAATGCTGTCTTTTATTCCACTGGATGGTTTTAGCTCCTTTGTCAAAGATAAAATGACCACAGGTGTGTGGGTTCATTTCTGGGTCTTCAATTTTATTCCATTGATCTATCTGTTTATCACTGTACTAGCATCATGTAGTTTTTTTTTTTTTTTTTCCCACAATTGCTCTGTAGTGCAGCTTGAGGTCAGACATGGTGATTCTATCAAACTTTCTTTTATTATTGAAAATAGTTTTTGCTATCTTAGGTTTTTGTTATTCCAGATGAATTTGCAAATTGTTGTTTCTAACTCTGTGAAGAACTGAGTTGGAATTTTCATGGGGATTGCATTGAATTTGTAGATTGCTTTTGGCAAGATAGCCATTTTTACCATATTAATCCTGCCAATCCATGAGCATGGGAGATCTTTTCATCTTCTGAGATCTTCTTCAATTTCTTTCTTCAGATACTTGAAGTTCTTGTCATACAGATCTTTCACTTCCTTAGTTAGAGTCACACCAGGGTATTTTATATTATTTGTGACTATTGTGAAGGGTGTTGTTTCCCTAATTTCTTTCTCAGCCTGTTTATCCTTTGTGTAGAAAAAGGCCATTGATTTGTTTGAGTTAATTTTATATCCAGCTACTTCACTGAAGCTGTTTATCAGGTTTAGGAGTTCTCTGTTGAAATTTTTAGGGTCACTTGTATATACTATCATATCATCTGCAAATAATGATATTTTGACTTCTTCCTTTCCAATTTGAATCCCCTTGATCTCCTTTTGTTGTCAAATTGCTCTGGCTAGGACTTCAAGTACTATATTGAATAGGTAGGAAGAAAGTGGGGATCCTTGTCTAGTCCCTGATTTTAGTGGGATTGCGTCAAGTTTCTCTCCATGTAGTTTAATGTTGGCTACTGGTTTGCTGTATATTGCTTTATTATGTTTAGGTATGGGCCTTGAATTCTTGATATTTCCAAGACTTTTATTATGAAGGTGTTTTGGGTTTTATCAAATGCTTTCTCAGCATCTAACAAGATGATCTTGTGGCTTTTGTCTTGAGTTTGTTTATATAGTGGATTAAGTTGATAGATTTCTGTATATTAATCCATCTCTGCATCCCTGGAATGAAGCCTACTTGATCATGATGGATGATCGTTTTGATATGTTCTTGGATTTGATTTGCGAAGATTTTATTGAGTATTTTTGCATTGATATTCATAAGAGAATTTGGTCTGAAGTTCTCTTTCTTTGTTGGGTCTTTATATGGTTGAGGTATCAGCGTAATTGTGGCTTCATAGAATGGATTGGGTAGAGTACCTTCTGTTTCTATTTTGTGGAATAGTTTGAGGATAATTGGAATTAGGTCTTTTTTGAAGGTCTGATAGAACTCTGCACTAAACCTGTCTGGTCCTTGGCTTTTTGGGGTTAAGGGACTATTAATGTCTGCTTCTATTTCTTTAGGGGATATGAGACTATTTATATAGTTCATTTGATCCTGATTTAACTTTGGTACCTGGTATCTGTCTAGAAAATTGTCCATTTCATCCAGGTTTTCCCGTTTTGTTCAGTATATATAGCCTTTTGTAGCAGGATCTGATGATGTTTTGGATTTTCTCTTGTTCTGTTGTTATGTCTCCCTTTTCATTTCTGATTTTGTTAATTATGATACTGTCCCCGTGCCCTGTAGTTAGTCTGGCTAAAGGTTTGTCTTTCTTGTTGATTTTCTCAAAACAAAAAACAAAAAACAAAAAACAACAACAAAAAAAAAACAGCTCCTGGTTTGGTTGATCCTTTTTTTTTCTCTCTTTCTTTCTTTCTTTCTTTCTTTCTTTCTTTCTTTCTTTCTTTCTTTCTTCTTCTTTTTTTTTTGTTTTTTTTTTGTTTGTTTGTTTTGTTTTTCAAGACAGGGTTTCTCTGTATAGCCCTGGCTGTCCTGGAACTCACTCTGTAGACCAAGTTGGGGTTGAACTCAGAAATCTGCCTGCCTCTGCCTCCCAAGTGCTGGAATTAAAGGTGTGCACCACCACTGCCCTGCTGATTCTTTTTGATTCTTGACAAATTATTTTTAACCCCTTTGTTCCTTTAGTGGAAGTGTTTTCAGTGTTCAAGAGGAACTAAGTTGTAGTAGAATTGAAATTATTTCCCTGCCTAGCATGTTTGTGACATTGAGTTGATCCTCCAGTTCACAGTTCATTGTAAAATTCTGTGCATTCTGTTAGCTCTGACCCAACATCCTTGTTCACTCCCTTTGGATTCTAGAACTGTATACTTTCATGTCATCTACTACTTTCCTTCTATTTATTGGAGTATTTTTATAAGATAGTCTTAAGTTCCCATGACTAACTACAAACTCCCCATATAACAGAAGAGGAGGTATACTTACCTCCATATACATTAAGTTCCAGCTCCTTAGACGTCCATCTCTCAGGTGGATGTGGTGGTAGCAGGCATGAACTGCTGTATCCAGCTCAGGAGAAAAAAAATTACGTTGATTTTATTAAACAAGGAGGCAAGCAGGCCTCCTTAGCAAGTGTTGAATTAAATTTTCATTTGGGAAGCAGAAGACTTGGAGTTGTGGGCAAAGCAAAAGGGAGATTGCCTTATCTGAGATCTATTTTCTGATCCTATAGGCAGCACTATTGCTCCCATAAAATCAGGTCAATTGGGAGAGTGTGACCCTTTATCTCTACTGGAACAAACAAACAAAAAATTAAGTGACTTCTTTTTATAAAGTCATCAAAGAAGGAAACATCACTGTCTTTATCAGAACTGGCCATCAGGTCAGTTAGCTCTAGAAAGTAAAAATGTTGCTGGAGGTGTAAGGGTCAGAGCTATAGCAGCCTAACAAGATAGGCTTGTCCATCTGTTCTTAATCAGGCTGTATAAAAGAGGAGAAACACTGAGAATTAGAGAAAGCGGATTTATTCTATGTGGGCAGACAGATTAGGAAGAAGAATAAAGATAAATAAAGAGATCCAGTAACTTACCCTAGCCTCAAGTTCTACTACCACTAGGGTAGTAAAATGAGGTTTAGATTTAAATAGAAGACATGAGATAATTAAGATTTCTGCATAAGATGTGGTCCCACTTTTTGTACAGTCTCTTCTGCAAGGTGATTTGACAAGCTATCAGACCTATGCACGATTTCTGCCTGAGACGGTAGTTTGTCCAGAGCCAGCCCCTGGCTTCTGTCCTTTCCTTCTCCCAGCGTGAGATTCCTAGAGAAATAATTCCACTCCCATCGAAACCACTGCTTTAACTGTTCCACAATCAGATGATGATAGAAATATCTCTAGAATAGCTTCACTCCTGCCAAATTGACTACATAAGTTACCAGTGCATGCATGTTTGTGTGTGTGTATGTGTGTGTGTATATGTGTGTGTGTGTGTGTGTGTGTGTGTGTGTTTTAGTGCCATGACACCAGAAGAAATCTCTCCCAGTGACTGATTAATGTAACAACTTGGCTGTAATTATTCTAATAATAGTCTTTGTCTCCTTTGAGTGAGAGAGATAACCTCCAGCTCTTCCAAATGAGGAATCATTCTTGGTCTCTGTCCCCCTTCATCCTTTTTAAGCAAAGTCAAATAAGGTCTTCCTTTGTGGTCTCTCTTTTGGGCCATGAGTACCCCAACACTTATCTAGATAGCTCCTGTTAGCCCTGTCTAAGCTTTTTGAGTACTGGCTGCAAAATAAAACTTCCCCTGAGGACTTTCAGTTGATTGAAGGAAAGGCATGAAGAAGTGCGGGGCTCCAGTTATAAATAAGCTCATCATGGTGTAATTGTTTTCAATACCGTTTAATCAGACTTCTCCTTGCTTAGCTCATGTGACAGTCCGGGGATTTCATTACTTAGTTATTGGAACAGAATGCTAAATGAGGAAGCATTCAACACAGAAATTATTTCAACTGATTATTTTTGTATGGGAAAATCATGAAGTCACCACAAAATAGATATTTTGTTTCACTATCTGTTTATGGAAATTTTAGTTCCCTCACAATAGGGAAGAATTTATGGGACTCTGAGTTATTTATTTGAAATTCCATCTCTTCCTAGCCTTGGTTTGGTTTCCCTGTGGGAGGAGGATATTTCCAATATATTATTATATTAGATTTGATCACGTGGTTGATTGTAATCTGTGACACACAAGGAAAATTGCAGCCCTATGACCAGGTATAGCTTATCTTGCCATCTTTGTTTCTGAGTCAGTGCTATGATTAAATTTTCAGACTTCTAAAATTTCTTTGTAACATTTGACACATTATAACTGTACATATTTATGGAGTTTATATCCTTCTACATATATATAATGATAATGCTCAGATCAGGATAGTTGGCATACCTACAACTTCCAACTTTTGACATTTCTTTGTGTCAAGAACATTTAAAGTCCTCTCTTCTAACCATTTGGAAATATTCAATTTAGCCAGGTTGGTGGTGTAGGATTGTAATGGCAACACTGGGAAGCTGAGGGAGATCAAAGCTTCAAGACCAGTCTGGTCTATGCAGCCAGACCCTGTCTCCTCAACAAGAAAAGAATTCATAAAAAAAAAAAGCAGTAAATAGATGCCAATTAGTATTACTATCCTGTGTTTAGTGGGAATACTATTCCATGTCACCTATTCAGATGTATCATTAACACATTAAACTAATTTCTCTCCAGGATCTGCGGACCACTGTTCTATTCTTTATGTATATGAGATCAACATTTTTATATTCTGCATATAGGGGATTACATGCAGTATTTTATCATTCTGTAAACAGCAATCTATTAGCAAGGGTCCCAGAACAAAAACATGTCACAGACTGAAGCTGACACAAAGCCTAGAGTTCACCCACCCCAGACATGCTAGTGGACATACATCAAATGCGAGGTCAAATTGATTAATTAATTACTTTGTTTGTTTGTTTGTTTTCGAGACAGGGTTTCTCTGTGTGCCTTGGTTGGATTAATCAATTAGTTAATTAATATTTCAGGCCACTGAGTTTTAAGCATCTGGTTGTGTAAAATGTTAGCAGTATGACTTAACTCAAGGACTTCTTTCTCTTATAGAGCCGGCTTAGATGAAATTGTCTGACCTTTAAGGAGAGGGACATTTCCGTGACTAATTTTTAATTTTTAATTCCACTGTTCTGAACTTGCCTTTTTGCTCTTTTTCCTAAAATTAAGCCTAGTGAGCAATATGCCAAACAATGAGAATTATAGCAAAGAAGCAGATTAATATTTAAACATGAAGTTGTGGGCAAAACCAGAACGTTTTATTATAATGGTGGTCATTTTTTTTTTAAATGGATTAGATAAAAAGTCAATTCAACCCATTTAACTGACAACAGTATTATTGTGCGAAATTATGTCAGAATAAAATTGACATGGATGACTGGCTACTTCACATGATAAAACCCATAAAAATTTATGTAGGGAATGTCAAAAATGGATTGAGAAAAATTAGGCTGAATAAGAATAGTCAGCAGGAAATAAAGCCAACAATGGTTGATTGAATAAAAATCGACCACAGAATCAAATCATCTAAAGAAAATACCAATGTGAAGATAGCTTTGGGAAAATTGATCCTGGTCCAAATAAGTACCTCAAAAAATTATTCTCAGCTGTAGAAAGTGAGATTACAAAAGTCTCAAGACCGTGGCACATTGCCACAGTGTTCTTGTAAGTCACACATCCCTAGGATCGTCGTGTATTAGATAGAGGCCTGAACCCACATTGGCACAGCTGAGTCCTGGGAGTGAGCTGTGCCCAAGGCCCCGGAAGGACACATGAGGTCATAGATCCTCATTTGCACTGCCTCTGGGTAAAACACTTACCCAGGCCCATGGGCTGCCAGCCTCCTGCTGGATAAGATATATCCAGTGATCCATTTACAAAGCCATTTTCCTATAGCAAGGAATTTCATGAGGCCAGGTAACATAGAGTTGTAAAGGTAATTTCTCTTGTGCTTTCTCAATTTGGCTCTAGCTGCCTTCTAGTCAGTAGTACTTTCACAAATTCTCACTTTGTTATTATATTGTTATTCATTTATTTTATGTATGTGCATAAAATAAATGAATTTATTTATGTGTGTAGGCAAGTGTTACACTGTGAGTGTGGAGGTCAGAGTTCAGAGGTTAACTCTCAATAATCCATTCTCTCTCTCTCTCTCTCTCTCTCTCTCTCTCTCTCTCTCTCATTGTGTCATTACTTTTTTGTATTTTTTTATTTATTACATTCCTAATATTCCATCCCCCACCCACCCCCGCCTAGAGTTTGTCACCCCATCTTCCATCCCCTTTCCCTCTGAAAAGGTGTTTCCCCAGCAAGTTCTGGTAGACAAACAAGAGCAATGGAAATAGCCATTACTGTTTTGGGGGGTGTCAGATATACCTCTGAACACTAACTGTGAAGAAGGGATCCCACACCCTGCACTGGGCTTTTTACTTAGCACCCAATGCCTTCTGGGAGAAGCCTTATCTTCTGTGTGAGGCAAGGCTAATAAAACTGTTTTACATAAACATATGTGTGTATATACTTGTATTTAGGAAGCTTATAAAACAATAGATTTCTGTATGGCTTTTTAGAGCATCCTTAGTTATATCTGCCTCTAACTGCCCCTCTGCCCCAGCCTCCCACCTCTCTTCCCATTTATATTTCTGTCTCTTTTATTTCCCCTTCATACCAAATGTATTTTACTATTCTCCTTCTTAATAGCTTCTTCTGCATGCCCATTAATGGGAACTTTTTTAGTTTCCTGGATTCTGTAAAGACCCAAGAATCTAAAGGTGTGATGATGCTAAGACCCACAGAGTGACAAATGTGACATTTGTCTTTCTGGGTCTGGGTTTCCTCACTAAGTATAGTGCTTTTTTTCCAGCCCTGTCAATTTACCTGCAAATGTCATAATTTTGTTTTTCTTCATTAGTGAATAAAAATTACAGAACTCTAAGGAAATGAATTATCTTCAAAACCCAAAATTCAAATGTTGAGTATTTCATGCCAGCAGCTTTGCAGCACACGTTCATTGCATTTCCACATGGACTGTGTCTCTCCTGGGAATGTTGTAGTGCCTAGAATTGGAGATGAGGTGATGTAGTTATTTCTCTTGTCCCTGTGGATTTGGAGAAGAGGAGGGAGCAGTAAGCATACCACAGACTGAGTGCTGTCTGTGCCTTAAAATATCCTCTCCCGAATACATTAGTTCTTTAGCTTTAAATTCAGCCTCACTCAGGTTTTCAGGACACAGAGCAAATGCAGCCAACCTTTTCTTAGAATATAACTTGAATGTTCTTTAGCCCAGTTTCAAGAGAAATAATGGAGAAATAATCAAATAATTCATTGTCAGAAAAAATAAAGTAGAGGAACATTTACACACACACACACACACACATATCACATCACATCACATCATATTAAGATATGGAGGGGACATTAAACATTGATTGATTTTTGTTTCAAAAACAAAACAGAATATTGGTGGACAAATAATAGATGATCTATTCATATTCATATTACAGTATAATTTCTATTCTTTCTACATATTCTATTCTATTTCTACATATGTCTATGTAGAGAGCATATGTGTGCAGGTATGTTCATATCCTCAGGTGATGCCAGGAATCTTCCTTGATCACCCTCTACCTTACTATTTTTTTAAGGCAGGGTCTTTATATCAAACCCAGAGCTCACTGATACAGCTAGCCTCACTGGCCGTCTTATCTGTGGATCCCTGTCTCTGCCTTCTGAGACTGGAGTTACTGGCGAGCTGCCATGCCCTCTTAGCATTTATGTTAGTTCTGTGGATGTGAACTCCACTTTTTTTTCCTTTGTGTCAAGCACTTTAACTGCTGAGCCATCTTCCCAGCTCCTGCAGTGTTTTCTTAGCAATAAAAGAAGTAAGAAACCATTCATGATGCAATGTGAGTGAACTTAGAAAGTGCTATACTAAGTTTTAAATAAACAGACACAAAGGGCTGCATTTATATTGTATGATTTCACTTGTAGGAAATGTGCAGGATGCGATTGTATATGCACTCTGGACAGTAAGACAGAAGCATTGAAAGTCAGAGGCCGACATGGACTCCTTAGTGAGACCCTGTCTGACAAAAGGAGGGATAACTAAGCAGATAGATAGATAGATAGATAGATACACAGAGAGATAGATATAGATAGATAGATAGATAGATAGATAGATAGATAGATAGATGATAGATAGATAGATAGATAGATAGATAGATAGATAGATAGATACACAGAGAGATAGATATAGATAGATAGATGATAGATAGATAGATAGATAGATAGATAGATAGATAGATAGATAGATAGATAGATAGATGATACATACATACATACATACATGCATAGATACATACATAGATACATACATAAGCTAGCAAAGTTAGAAGTGAAGCAGTGATTAGTGGTCACTAGACTAGAAAAGGATAAAAGGCGGTGGTTGCTTATTTCTTCTCAGGTAATAAGAATCCACTGGAATTAGAATTATTCAGCAACAGTTGTTGTGATATTTCATAAATATGTTAAAATCCATATATTATACACATTATAAGGCAACATTTATGCTATGTGAATTAAACCTATAATAAAATAAATAAACAAAGAAATAAAGCACAACTGTATAAAATAGCAACAAAACCTAAAATCTATAAAGGTATTTTGGGAGCAAGCAAAAAACTTTGAATTTAGATTACATGAGGGGTGGTTAAGCAAAGGTAAGATTATGGATGACATAGTATCTTTTGGGAAAATGCATGCTGATGCTGATGCTTTTAGTAAGTAAGTATCATAATGCCTATAGTTTTGACACATAGTTCAACAAAAACAAAAATAAAATAAATACAGATTCATAAATAGAAACAAAAGAAGACATGGCAAATGACATTGAAAACTTTTAGGCCTGGAGTCTGACAGTGCTGTAGCATCTCATTGCCTTGCCCTTGGTGGCCAGAATGGAGTGTCTCAGTATCTCAGTATACTCCCTGTTTATCTGAAATGGAATGTCTCAGTATACTCCCTGTTCTTTTGGAATTTGGTGTTTTCAAAGATTTTACTTAAATTATTTTATTTATTTACATTCCACAAGTTGCCCCCTTCCTGGTCCTGCCTCCCTGGGTTCATCATCCCCATCCCCTTGGCACCCTCTGAGAGGGTGTTCGCACACCTGCCCACCCCCCATCACCTCACTTGAGTTTTGAGAGGTATCATAGTGCTTAGAACAGCAGTACCCGGGTCAGCAGAGGAGATCCATCAATACCTTCTGCACTTCAGTGACAATGACATGAAATATCAGAGCTGCCTAGGAGGGAAGCTGAAATAATGACACCAGGCTCAACTGGGACAATCTATTTGTGAAAATACCTAGTACAGTTCTGAAGTCAGCCAAGGATGGAAGCTTTGTGAACCAGTAAGCCATTTTCTAAGAGTGTAGCTTTGTGGTAGAGCAGTAATCTATCATGTCACGGGTTCTATCCCCAGGACCATGAGTAACTTTAAAAATAGTAGTGTGACCCATTATAAAAATCTAAGCTATATACAGTTTATATGGAGACAAATGAGATCAGAAACTAACCTGAAGACATGTAGAAATTGTTCATATTTAGAGGAGACATTAAACATTTGTGAAATAGGGCAAATTATAGAAATTGCTCTGAAGATAGCTAACTGTTCATAATGTGGGTAGTTTATTTCTTCTTCTAAAAACATTATAGATAGTGGTGAATCTTGAATAATAACAATGAAAGGAACTGTAAGGTCTTCACCAACAGTTAATGAGGGGTGGTATTAGGTGCCCCTTCCAGGACCTGGTCCATTGTTACCACCAAAAAATCTTCATAGCTGAATCTTGGCAGTGCTGTAGATTCCCTTTGGGTCAGTGCAGGCTTTATGAAAATACAAGTGAATTCTAATACCAACCAATCAGTGAGAAAGGATTTGGGTACTACTGGTTCTGAAGGTCAGAGGGCATTTCTGTGGTTGGTGACAGGAGAGGGGAAGCTGGCGTTAGAGATGTCTGTTGATGAAATTCAAGGCTGGAAGTCTGAGAGAGTAGACAGTGTTTCCACAGGACTAACAGCATGCTGGTACTTTAGAGCCTTCAGCACACAGCCTATGGGCTGACACAGTTAAAGAAATTATAGTGCTCTCCACTTTAGACCTGCCTTGTGGAAAATGGTCCCTAAGACAACAGTGAAGTTCACATGGAAACTAACACCTCTAAACAGATGTGCCATCCCCCTAGCACGCATGCCCTGACAACTACACCCAGTGTACTGGGTGCACACTGACACACACACAGCTTACAGCTCTGTAACTAACCAGGCTTCATATAAGGCCAGAACCTTATATTTTCATGTGTAGATTTAATACTTGGCAGTGGAATACATCCAGAACCCTGCTAAGATGATCCCACATTTGAGTTAATTTGCCACAAACCCCAGGCATGACCAGTGCTACCCTCTGATCTGTTTCAGACACTTCCTGTCTAGCTTCATCTGTCCTCAACCTGTGAGAGATCACAGGCTTGTGGCCCTTTTGTCTCAGGGGTGAAGACTTGCTTTGTATCTCCAGTGCAGCCACTAAAAACAAAGAGCAAGTTGGTATGTTGCAACAGTACAGGAATAATCTCAGAGACCTCTTCAAGAGCTTTATCTTCTTTCTGCTCCCTAACTCCATTCTCCCTAAGAGGGGAGGGGGTGAGATAAACTTGTGAATTTCTTTTTTAGTCACACATAGAGTTTTGCTGCAAATTCTTAGGAGGCAGAATAGTGATAATTTTGATTGCAGACTTGTTGTTGCTGTTATCACATTATTCTCATCTCAGGGTTTTTATAAGTAAATTTATCAATTGTGTGTTTGTGTGTCGACACCAGTGCACACATGCCATATCGTGTATGTGGAAGTAAAAGACAACTTTTAGGAGTTAGTTCTCAATTTGCACCTTGTTAAGATGGGATCTCTCGTTTCAGTACAGTGTACCGGAGACTAGCTGGCCAATGAGCTTGTGACAGGTCCATCCTTCTGGCTCCACTTCCTGTCCCTCTTTAGGAATAATGGGATTACAGATGTGCATCACAAGGTCTAGCTTTTTATGTGGGTTCTGGAGAGTGAGCTCAGGTTGCCTTGTTTAAGCAAGCATTTCCTCAAGGCCCTGCCTCCCCGGCCCCACCTTCGGCTCTGCCTCCCGTCCCCACCCTCGGCCCTGCCTCCTCAGCCCCAGCCGAGGTTTTTGAAATTAAAATGGATGGTGATCTTCAGAGTTTATTTTGCCTCTTAGTTATTAATACAGCCAAGTCTTTTAAAGCTGGGATTAGCTATCAAGAACAGGAACACGTTCTGGTCTCCTCTAGAACTGGATCTGACAATGTGACTCCTGTTCTGGTAAACAGGACAATCAAAGCAGAAAATGTCTTATGACTCCTGAAAAGTGACTTTAGAAAGTTAGGAAATGATGAGTTGCTTTCTCTTTCTGCTACTTAAGATTGTCGTTATGATATCTGTAGCATGAATTGGACCAGATTGTTGATACAGCATAAGCAAAGACAATTGAGTTTTTGATAAATTCTAGAACTTGTCCTGAAATGCTTTCCTTCCAAAATCCCTTTATATAGAATAGAAATAAATTGTATTTGTGATAATGTTATATATAGTATTGTGTTATAATAATATACACAACATGTTATATATTATGTAGAATAGCAGTAATATTAACATTTGTTCCAACTACCTTAAACATTAATAACTTGATCCTCTCCCAGGAATTTTCTTGATACAATGGCTCCATTTGCTAAAAGAGAGACTGTTTTCTTTTCTCAGCCTGCCAAGTCTTGCACCAGCCTCAAGCCCAAGCTGGTACCCACACTAAGAGTGAAGGTTACTACTAGGACCTGTTGACCTTCAGCAGGTCCTAAACTGTGAACTAATTGTCCAAAAGCGTACATTATACTCAGAAATTTTTGAATCCAGGGTGATGATTAAAAGGTGTATGTAAAAAAAAAAAAAGCAGGTGAAGTTATGGCTGGGTTAAAGTTGAAGCTATAATCAATTTGAGACTCCATTTTCCCACAACACTCTCTTCATCCTTACTCAAAAATACTTATTCAATTATTAAAAAATGGGTATAAGGTGGGAGGCAATTGCTGCTACCAGAAATAAGAAACAATGCTCAAAATATGATACACTGCCACAAAGTTCTCATAAAATATTTATGATGCCCAAAGAAATAAAATAAAGAATAACTGCTTTGTCTATTATTTAGGTTATAAAATAACCTTTAATAATATATCTGAGGGCCCACTCAATGGCATCTTTTTTCCCTTCCTAATACATAAGTGCCCACTGTTTTTCAGTTTCCAGACATTTATCAAGTATGGAGGCAGGCATGCATTCCTAAGAGGCGTGTGCTATTAGCCAGCAAAGCTACAAATCAGCATGCCCTAAGACTCAGCACTTTTATTTTTAGGTCCATGCAATTTTGTGTCTTTAAAAGAAACTTACATAGATAGCTTAGTTCTCTTATACATCTTTCTGCAATGTGTATTTCTTCCAGGTTCTATGTCTAAGATTTGTTCATATTTTTAAGTGTTGCTTCTGTGTTCTGGTTTTTATTCTATGACATGAATATCCCACAGTTGAATAGCCTCACTCCTGTTGAAGGAATTATGCTATTTTCAAGTGTATACACCTTTCTAATTCCTTTTGCTTTCTAATTCCTTTTTCATTTTTTAAACGTTCTCTTCTAAACATTTTATATCTAATCATCTCTCAGTATCTGTGGAAGATTGGTTCCAGCATCCCACAGATACCAATGTCTGCAGATGCTCATGTCCTTTATGTAGAATAGCACAGTATTTTCATATAGCTTCCGCAATCCTCCCCTACACTTTTCATCTCCAGATCACTTTTACTGCCTAATATAATGTAAATGCCATGTGAATAAGCACTGTCACACTGTATTGTGTAAGAAATAGTGACAGGTGGGAAGCTCAGCACGTTTACTAAAGACACTGTTCAGTCTTATGAATAGACTTGTTGAAGTCACAAACCCAGACCCCACACAGGACAATCATCTAGTTTATTGATCACATGATTTAAGTGTATTCCTTGCAATAAAAATGCTGCCTCGTCATGTATTTGTTCCTTCAGCTCTAGCTGACACTACCTAACTTGTTTCACAAGTGTGTGATCAAACTCTGCAGGCAGCAGACAGATATGGAGCTTCTCAGCTATGCACAAGTAGACAAAAAAAGCTTAGGAAATGTTACACTTCCCGGGTTATCAGGAAAATGGGCTGCCCTTTCAGGTTGTGTTCTTTGCTGTTCCCTCTTCTATAGGTTTTTCTTTCATTTGTTTTACCTTAGAGTGGCTCATCTTATTTTTTTTCAGAAGCTGTTTATATATTCTGGATAGCAACCACTCCTTGTTTCTTGAACTCCAAATACTTTTTAAACACAATTTCATTTAAAATATTTTTGCACAAATGCATAAGAAGAACCCTAAATGTAAGCATGTCTAGGAAACCACTTATGTCCTTCCAACATGGTTGAAATTAGCTTTATCGTTAGTCTGTCTGGTTGGCCAGTGGTCCAGAAATGGCCCTGAAGTTTTTTTTTTTTTTTTTCCTTGTGTTCCTCAGGTGGCATCCTGTTCTTTCTGTTGTTGATCTTTAGAGCAGCAAAGTGAAACAGCAAATCCTTTCTTAATATTTCAGGACATGTTTTCTGTCTCCAAGGAGATAATACTGATTTGCTTTTGTCTATCACACTCCATTTTTATCATGTAGCAAACTCTTTTTGAAGAGTTTTAAAAATACATTTTAATTAAAATATAATTGTATTACTTCATCCTTTTTATTCTTTTCTTTAGCATGTGTCCCGCATAACTCCTTCCATTTCCCCACTCCCTCTCAAGCTGATAGCTTCTTTTTCCTTGAGTATATTATTTTACACACACACACACACACACACACACACACACACACACACACACACTGCTGGGTCTGTTCTTTTTTTGTTTGTGTGTACATGGTCTCAGGGCTCATCCCTTGAAGAGGATAGCTCTCCCTCAACAGTCATTGGTTGCCTGTAGCTCTTTGTCCAGGATGGGATGGATCCCCTATAGTCAAAGATTTTGCCCCTTTAGGTTATAGATGCCTATTGATAGCATAGTTGTTGGGTTTGTGCAGCTACTTGTAGAAGACAGTCCCAACACACTTATTAGAATTCTGGCTTGTACACTCTTTCTGTCCTGCTTCTACATTGCTCTGTGAGCCATAGATGCAGACGCTGTGCTGCCATTCGATACAGCTTAAAGCCTCACTTTTAGTTAGGATATTGATGGGCAGAAATGATAGATTCTGGTATATCCACATTTTCATGTTTTATCCTAAGGATTCATGTTCTACTTTGAATCTATTCTTTTTTTTTCCCCTTCTAAAACTACGTGTCTAATACCACACTTGATGACATAGGGAGTTTATTATTCAATTCTAATGTTTAAAAACATGAAAGTCCCAGATGCCAGGAAAGCAAGAGGCTTCCAGGACCCAACAGGGATGACATTAACCCAAATACCCAACAAAGAGGAGATAGAAGCTGTAGAGACCATCTCCAGTGGACAGGCAAGACTCCTGGTTGAAGGATGGGGCCACCCACCCATTTCAAAAATATTAAACCAGAATTGCTCCTGTCTACAGGAAATTCAGGGACAGAGTGGAGCAGAGACTGAAGGAAAGGCCATCCAGAGACTGTTCCCACCTGGGGATCCTTCCTATCTGAAGACACCAAACCTAGACACTATTGCTCATGCAAAGAAGTGCTTATTGACAGGGGCTTAGTATAGCTGTCTCCTGAGATGCTCTGCCAGAGCCTGACCAATACAGATGCAGATGCTCACAGCCAACCATTAGACTGAGCACTGGGGACTCCAATGGATGAGTTAGGGGAAGGACTGAAGGAACTGGAGGAGTTTGCAACCCCATAGGAAGAACAACAATATCAACCAACTAGACCCCCACCCCTACCCCAGAGCTTCCAGGCACTAAACCACCAACCAAAACTTACACATGGAGGGACCCATGGCTCCAGCTGCATATGTAGCATAAGATTGCCTTATCTGAAATCAATGGCAGGGGAGGCTCTTGGTCCTATGAAGGCTCAATGCCCTAGCATAGGGGAATGCTAGGGAGGTAAGGCTGGAATGGGTGGTGGGTGGGTGGATGGGTGGGGGAGCACCCTCATAGAAGCAGAAGGGAGGGAGGAGGGGAGGGGGATTTGTGAAAGGAAAATTGGGAAGGGGAAATAACATTTGAAATGTAAATAAAATAACCAATAAAAACATGATTATAATCTATTTTGCTTTGAGAGATATGTAGAATGTAAAACGTTTGTGTACATTAGGATTTATATGTGGCTTAAGTTTTAATGTTCTGGCTGTGCTAAAACACATTCAAACTTTTAGTGTACTGCTCAGTGGAATTGTGCATATTCATGATGAGATGCTGCTGCTGTACCCACAGATAACTGCATCTCTTTTTGCCTCCAAAGACTGAAAGTCATATTAAGCTATAAATTTTGATGCCCCCTAAGCTGTTTGTAACCTCTCTTCTGTTTCTCTGTGAATTTTCCTACCTGAAACCATTTATAGAATTGGATCCTGTACAAGTTATCCTTGAGACTAGTAGATTTCCCAGTATAACTGTCCTTAGGACATCCATGTTGTAGCATGTATCACAGTCATTATTCCTTCTAAGAAATAATGGCATTCCACTGTGTGCACACTCTGCTTTTTGTTTATCCATCCATCTGCCAATGGATACTTAGATAGTCTTTCCCTTCTGCTTATGTGATTACTGCTACTATAAATACAGGTACACAAATATCTACATCTCTCCTTTCAACATTTTTTTGGTATATAATTAAACATAAAATAGCTAGCTCATACATGGTAATGCTATATTTAATATCCAGAACGTGGCCATACTCTTTCCTACAGTAGCTATAGCATCATACAATCTCAACAACAGGACACATGCTCCAATATCTCCACATCTTCATATACACTTGTGACTTCTGTTTGTTTAATATGAGCCTTGACTTGAATATCCCTTCTGACTCTGAGCATCTTCCGTCCTTCCTTCCTTTCTTTCCTTCTTTCTTTTCTTCTTTCCTTCTTTCTTTTTTGTTTATTTACATCTACTTTATTTACATTTCAAATGTTTTCCCCTTTCCAGGTCTCCTCTTCAGGAACCTCCTATCCCATCCTCCCTCCTCCTTCCTCAAAGAGGGTGCTCCTCCACCCACCTATCCACTCCAGTCTTCCCGCCCTGCCATTCCCCCACACTGGGGCATTGAACACCCTCAGGCTCAAGGGCCACTCCTCCCACTGATGTCCAACAAGGCCATCCTCTGCCACATATGCAGCTGGAGCCATGGATACCTCCATGTGTACTCTTTGGTTGATGGTCCAGTCCCTGGGAGCTCGAGGAGGGTCTGGCCAGTTCACATTGTTGCTCTCTCCATGGGCTGCAAACCCCCTCAGCTCCTTTAGTCCCATCTCCAACATCTCCATCGGGGACCCTGAGCTGAGCCCAATGGTTGGCTGCAAGCATCCACCTCTGTATCTGAGCATCTTTTTAAGTATTCTTTAAGAATCTTTATACTTTGTTGCAAGAAATACCGATTTGGCTATTTTACCTCCCCCTCCCCCCAATCTTACTGCTTTTGGTTGAGTTTTGGAGATTCTTTTTGTATTCTGGGATTTACACTTTATCAGATGTTTGGCTTGAAAACATTTTTGCCCAGCACCCTCTTTGTTTTGTAGCTTCCCTTTTCACTCTGTTAATTGTGTCTTTTGTGCATAGAAAATTTTAATTCTGATATAGTTGAAGTTCATTACATTTAATTTGATTGCCTGTGCTTTTTGGTGTCATATGAAAAATTGTTGCTAAATTCAGTGTCTGAAGTATTTTTCCCTTAACGAGGAAGAGGTAAGGATAATTGCTTGATTCTTGTGTAGCTTAACAACAGCAAACCCAGAAGCCATGTGGATTACACAATGCAATTTTATTTTCTTATAGTCTAGAGGCCATTTATGATCAAGGTATCCTCTCAGACCCCTCTCCTCCGTTTCCAGATGGCTGTCTCCTTTGCTGCCTCTTCATGGGGTCTCTCTGTGTGTGAACTAGAATCTCATCTCCTTCAATAGGAATCAGTGCTCCTGAGAGCTCATTAAATCTTGATTTCCTCCTAAAATCTTACCCCTAAGTACAGTTAAAATCCAGCTCGAGGCATCAACATAAGATGTTGAAGGGAAACAGTTGTCTGGCACATAGCAACCCACCATGGAAATGGTGGTCACGATAGCATCTGAAAGATAGGGTACTTTTGTGAGAAATAAGAAATTGGAGGCGATGAATTTTTAAAAATGTGTAAAAATAATGGAGCCAGCATCCTATCACAACGTTCCGTTTTGCTGCAGCTCACAGTAGGAGAAATAGTCTTTCCCAGCAAAGAGCATACCAATTCATTATCCAGTATCAAAGAACAGCCCTAAAAACATACATGCAAGTAATATTATACTGATTAGCAAATTTATGTATTAATATATATGTATACATACAAGTATATAATGACAATAAAAAAGAGGCTTTGAATTTGAAAGAGCAAGGAGGGGTACATTGGAGGGTTTGGAGAAAGAAAAGGGAAGGGGGAAACAGGGTTAATATATTATAATCTCAAAACATAAAATTTTAAAAAGGAAGGAAAACATTTAGCTGTATAGGTAATCCACTTGCTAGATTTTTTTAACTGAAGGAGGAACATTTCCTAATAATTTTATTTTATTTATTTCATGTATGAGTACACTGTAGCTGTCTTCAGACACACCAGAAGAGGGGATTGGATCCCATTACAGATAGTTGTGAGCCACCATGTGGTTACTGGGAATGGAACTCAAGACCTCTGGAAGAGCAGTCAGTGCTCTTAACCACTGAGCCATCTCTCCAGCTAGATGTTTTACAGTAGGAAGGTCAAACTCAAATTCTTTCTCAGAAGCATCAGAGATATTTATGATTTTTAATCTGGTCCTTTTATTCTTTGAATCCTCAAAACTGATTGTCCATCCGGATCACCTCTGCCTTCTGCTGCCTGAGTTCCTACAGCTACCTAGGTTTTTGTTCTTCCCAGGGCCCTTTATTTCTCCCCAACTCTTGTCTGTTTCCAATTAAGGAAATTTAAAAAGTAGATTCTCTAGCTAGGAAGCAATGATCTCTAACTGACGCAAACACCTCTATGAGGTTCATTTTGCCCTTCTGCTTTGGTAGGTACCACCACAAGAGATTGAAATGGGTTACTGATTTAATCCTCATGATGATTACATGAGATGGACAAATTAACATTTGAATTTTGAAGTAAAGAAACTAAAGTATAGCTATAAGTGACACCAACCATTATAAATACGAAATATGACATTTTGTTCATGATCTTCAAAACTACCTTTCTATCATAGAAACTCATGGCAGAGCCTGCCCTTTTCTGACAATATCCCTTAATTTAGACTGGAGGTATCATGCCATAGTGCAGAGCAGAATAGTCAGCACACAGGGGAGTGGAGATCAGGTACAGGATGCTGAGATGTTGCAACAATGCCTCTGGGAATCAAAGACCTTCACATCTATTGGACATTTCTAAGTTCTGTTTCTTTCTATGGGTATTTGAAAAAATTGAGTAGCAAAATTATCAGCCTACATACACAGCTGTTAGTCAAGAGTTGGCAGCAAAGGAGTATGGGAACAGGTCAGCTCCATTAAATATCTGAAATGAGCAGGGTTTAACTCACATCTTGGGTAAGCCCTCTAAGTTCCCCAAGGACCCATGGAATTGATGAAGTTTTCTTTGTCTTGTGGGTTAGTTGTGATAGTTAAATGAAAAAAAAAAAAGAATAAGTCAGCTTTAAGAAACAATAGCAAGCATCTAGGACATACTAGCTCCTGTTACTGTGTTCCTGAGTGCCCCTGTCACGGTGTTCCTGACTACTGCTGTCACTGTGTCTCTGAGTGCAGCTGCTACTGTGTTCCCTGAGTGTGAACTGCTTTGTTACTGAGTTCCTGTTCTTTTTCCTTTGAAGTTCTCCTTTGTGCTTCATTTATGCAAAGCAGATTTCTTTTGTGTGAACTCAAAGATCCCTATTCCATCAGTATGTCCTTACATGGCACACATTTCACCTGGAGTAGCCATCTGTGCTGTCAGTTTAACATCACAGTTTTCAAATGACTCAGAGCTTAAGAAGTACCTGATGTTGATTTAAAGAAAAGGGCACATTCCCAAATGAGTATTCTTCCATATATCTTTGAAGGAGAACATAGGATACTTTTGGAAGTATTCAGTTTTCTTTAGACAATCATATTTGTTTGGTTTAGCCACATGGGCAATGGGCAAAGTGTTCTCCCAAGTATGGTTGCAGGAAAATGCAACTATAAAACTAAAGCTGGCCTGACTAATGGTCAAGTTGGTCCTGTAAGGGACCAGGTAGTTCCACAGTCCCTATATTTTCACAGACAGAGAACAATAGGGCTTGATGTGATCCTGGGTGTCTCCCATATGAGACTACTGCTGAAGTTACTGGAACCTTTACTAGGCATCCTTCATTTCCTTTACCGATGCAGCACTACTGAACTGCAGAGAACATCAGGGTCAGAACTCAGAAAACACTTCTAGTTCATATCAGTTGTGCCAGAAACTCAATCCAACAGTAAACATTCTACTCTAGGGACAATAAAGGTGTCTTGTCAGGTGTCCTAAGCACACAGACTGAGAGTTTAATTGTTGAATCATGACCACATCCCTCAACTATAACCTAACACTAGTTAAATATTACAAATATTTCAACTGAGAGAATACAACAATGAAAACAAATTTAATCAGTGAAATAACCCTAGAAACATAGTCCTCAACACCATATGACAACAATAAAAAATCAGCATAACTCACTCTCATTCAAATTCTACAGTACTGTCAACAAACAGAAGGAATAAGATGAAATCAGCAAGGAATTTAAAACAATAGTCATAATAATATTCAGTGAAAGCAAAGAGGATACAAATAAACTCCTAAATGAATGCCAAGATAAAACAAGTGAATAAAATAACAAAAACAATGTAAGCCATGAAACATGATATTGATATGGAGAGAAATACTGAGAACAACCAAAATCAAATTTTAGAAATAAAAAAATGCAGTAACTCATTCTCTCTCTTGAAAATAAGAGAAAATTAGGGGTGGCGTGAGAAAGAATCCAACTTAGTAGAAAAGCCTCAAGGGGGGAGCAGAATAATGGTTCTGTAGGTAAAGCATCTGTCATACCAGCATGATGACCTGGGTTCAAATCCCCAAGAACTCACATACTTAGGTGTGGTAGTACAGGTCTGTATACTCAGGGTTTCTATAAGATGGGGATTGTAGGTACAACAATACCCTGAATCTCGCAATCCTGGTAATACAGCATCAAACAAGGCACCTTCTTTCAAAGTGTACAACCTGAGGTTATCCTCTGAACTGCATATTCAAGCCATGGCATGATTGCACCTTCAACATACTTATACACATACATACACCACATACAAGAAAGCCTTACCAACAAACTAGCCTAAGTAGAAGACATTATCTGGAACAAAAGGCATGATGGGTAAATTAGAACATTCAAACATCAACAATGATACAACAAACAAGAAGAAAGTATGATGTGACTAGAAAGATTACTCAGTGGTTTAAAAATGCTTCCTGATTTCCAGAGAGTCAAATTAATTTCCAGAACCCATTTAAGGTATTCCATGACTGCCTATAACTCCAGTTCAGGAGATTGAATATCTTCTTCTAGCCTCTATGGGCCCCTGCACTCATGTGTATATACCACACACAGACAAACATACATATACAAAATCAAATATTTTTTTGACTTTTTTATTAGATATTTTCTTATTTTATATTTCAAATGCTATCCTGAAAGTTCCCTATACCCTTTCCCCGCCCTTCTCCCCTACCCACCCACTCCCACTTCTTGGCCCTGGCATTCCCCTGTATTGGGGCATATAAAGTTTGCAATACCAAAGGGCCTCTCTTCCTAGTGATGACCAACTAGGCCATCTTCTGCTACACATGCAGAGACACAAGCTCTGGGGGTTCTGGTTAGTTCATATTGTTGTTCCTCTTATAGGGTTGCAGACCCCTTCAGCTCCTGGGGTATTTTCTCTAGCTTCTCCATTGGGGGCCCTGTGTTTCATCTTATAGATGATTGTGGACATCCACTTCTGTATTTGCCAGGCACTGGCATAGCCTCATACAAGACAGTTATATCAGGGTCCCTTCAGCAAACTCTTGCTGGCATATGCAATAGTGTCTGGGTTTGGTGACTGATTATGGTATGGATCCCCTAGTGGGGTAGTCTCTGGATAGTCCATCCTTTCCTCTTAGCTCCAAACTTTGTCTCTGTAACTCCTTTCATGGGTATGGGTATTTTGTTCCCTATTCTAAGGAGGAATGAAGTATCCACATGCTAGTCTTCCTTCTTCTTGATTTTCTTGTGTCAAAATCAAATATTTTTTATAAAAGAAACATAGGCAAAGCATAGGAATTACTGGTAATATGATAAAAAAACAAAATTAGCTGAATTAGGGGAAGATATTGTCATCATGAAGCAGGATAATGCCAGGAGAAAATATCCCATGTCATGTTGTATTTAGGACACTAATCATACAGAAGAAAAGAAAACATTACAAGCTACAAGAGAGAAGCATCAATGACATATAAAAGAAAATCCAACATAACTACAGCAAATGTCTCAACCAGAATCCTAACATCCAGGAGTCTATGGGATGATGAGTTCCCAGTGCTTAAAGAAAACAATTGCCAACTCATTTTATTATATCTAGCTAATTTTTTGTCACAACGAAGGGAGGAATAAGAACTTTAAAGGGTAAAAACCAGTCTGAATGAATTGATGAACATAAAAACAGTGCAATTGATGATGTCTGAAGAAATCTCATTGTCTGAATGGAAAGATGCACCGTGGGAAGTAATAAACTATAGTATATGATTAGTTAAAGAATAGAACAGGATACATCAAATACTACAAGATTAAAAAATGGCAGGATTTAATACATTCTCTCTTTCTTATTTATTTATTTATTTAGTTAGTTAGTTAGTTAGTTAGTTTTTCGATACATACCTCTCAATTATAACTTTGGTTATTAATTTGCCAAATACACAACCAAAGCATAGCAGATTGTATTAAAAATAGGATTTAGTAAAAATTTTGGTTTCCTTAAAAATAATCACAAATACTATGGTAATATGTTCTTGTTTTACCAGGTGTGGGGATATGGTGTTGTATCACTGTAGGCGACTGTGATTTGTTTCATGCTCTAGCAGAGGTATGATTTTGCCAGCTACAAGTAGTTTCTATTTGTGTGTGACATTTGTAATTCTGGGGTCTCTCCAGAGGGTATATAATTATTAGGGCCTTGAGAAGTGGGTTTTTTGTTGTTTGTTGGTGGGTTGCTGTTGGTTGCTGTAGTTGTGTGCAAAGAGATAAGAAGAAATTACCAAGACAGATGGCAAAGAACTTGCCCCAAGTAACTGGACAGGAAGTAGTCTAACAATATTGTTGCCCCATTATATGCTCTCTCTCTCTCTCTCTCTCTCTCTCTCTCTGTCTGTCTGTTTCTCTCTCTCTGTCTGTCTGTCTGTCTCTCTCTGTCTCTCTCTATGTCATATCCTTCTTTATTTCTCTTCTATATAGTGTTCTAGTGTTAGGGGATTGAAAGGGTAGAAGAGGAAAGAAGAAGGATGAAAGAAAGCAGCCACATTCATTAAAGAAACTTTAGTAAAGCTCAAAGCACACATTGCACCTCACGCAATAATAGTGAGAGACTTCAACACCCCACTCTCACCAATGGACAGATCCTGGAAACAGAAACTAAACAAAGACACAGTGAAACTAACAGAAGTTATGAAACAAATGGATTTAACAGATATCTACAGAACATTTTATCCTAAAACAAAAGGATATACCTTCTTCTCAGCACCTCATGGCACTTTCTCCAAAATTGACCATATAATTGGCCACAAAACAGGCCTCAACAGACACAAAAATATAGAAATTACCCCATGCATCCTATCAGATCATCATGGACTGAGGCTGATCTTCAATAACAACATAAATAACAGAACACCAACATTCACATAGAAACTAAACAATACTCTAATCAATGATAACTTGGTCAAGGAAGAAATAAAGAAAGAAGTTAAAGACTTTTTAGAGTTTAATGAAAATGAAGCCACAACATACCCAAACTTATGGGACACAATGAAAGCATTTCTAAGAGGAAAACTCATAGCTCTGAGGTCCTCCAAAAAGAAACTGGAGAGAGCATACACTAGCAGCTTGACCGCACACCTAAAAGCTCTAGAACAAATGGAAGCAAATTCACACAAGAGGAATAGATGGCAGGAAATAATCAAACTCAGGGGTAAAATCAACCATGAGGAAACAAAAAGAACTATTCAAAGAATCAATCAAACCAAGAGCTGGTTCTTTGAGAAAGTCAACAAGATAGATAAACCCTTAGCCAGACTCACTAGAGGGCACAGGGATAGCATCCTAATTAACAAAATCAGAAATGAAAAAGGAGAGATAACAAGAGATCCTGGGGAAATCCAAAACATCACAAGATCCTACTACAAAAGGCTATACTCAACAAAACTGGAAAACCTGGATGAAATAGACAACTTCCTAGACAGATACTAGGTACCAAAGTTAAATCAGGATCAGATTAATGATCTTAACAGTCCCATTTCCCCTAAAGAAATAGCAGCAGTCATTAATAGTCTCCCAACCAAAAAAAAAAAAAAAAAAAAAAAAAAAAAAAAGCCCAGGACCAGATGGGTTTAGTGCAGAGTTCTATCAGACCTTCAAAGAAGACCTAATTCCATCTTTCCTCAAACTATTCTACAAAATAGAAACAGAAGGTACTCTACCCAATTCATTCTATGAAGCCACAGTTACTCTGATACCTAAACCACACAAAAATCCAACAAAGAAAGAGA